>PYAF01003902.1:497569-519924 GCA_007407185.1 Glycine tomentella | reverse complement strand
CCATGCTCTTGGAGCTGGAGTGATCGAGGAGATTCGTGTCCAGCGTGATAAAGGGTTTGGTTTTGTGAGGTACAGTACTCATGCTGAAGCAGCTCTGGCTATTCAGATGGGGAATGCCCAGTCTCTTCTCTGTGGAAAACAAATTAAGGTGTGGATTTCACTGAACTTTTGATGCTGTTGCTATTTACTGTGTAATTTTTTTGTGGTTCGTTTTGTTATGGGTTTGTCTTTATTGTTGACATACTTTTCTGGCTCTAAGATTGCTTAGGAAATTAGAAAACATATTGAAGCTCTATTGATTCTTTTCTTTTCATTTTGGGGGGGGGGGGGGGGGGGCGCAAATTGTTAAGCTTGATTTTCTCTTTAACATTTCAATGAATTTAAAATGCATAGAAGGTTAATTACTTCAAGTAAATCCTTTCAGTTTTAAAAATATTTGTTTGGGTAAAGCAATTCAAGTTCTTTCAGTAGATAAAGTAATTTAATTTCCTTCACATGCAAATTTCCTTGTGTTATTTGAAATTCTTTCATATTGCTTGGGGAAAAAAATCTATAAAATCCCCATCATTTTAAAAACTCTTTGGATTTGACATCCAAACAAGTAATTTTGATATATGGTATTGTAAATTCACTTAAACATTGACTTCCTCCCTTAAAATTTCATATCCAAACACACCCAGGCTATTTATTTGTTGCACTTCAACTCTGACCATTGCTATCATGTTAAATACAGTGCTCGTGGGGGAGCAAGCCCACTCCACCCGGAACTGCTTCAAATCCCCTTCCCCCACCTGCTGTTGCAACTCTGCCTGGCCTTTCTGCAACTGATCTTTTGGTGTATGAGCGACAGCTAGCAATGAGCAAGATGGGCGGCATCCACGCCTTGATGCATACCCAAGGGCAACATCCTCTTAAACAGGCAGCTATTGGAGCCAGCCAGGCAATATATGATGGTGGGTTCCAGAATGTTGCAGCTGCACAGCAAATGATGTACTACCAGTAACACACTGCGGTCTCTTGATGCGGTGGTTTAATGCTATCTATATATCCTGCCTTGTGCACATTGATTCGTGTTAAACTCTAGGGAGCCCTTTCTTTTTATATTTTTATTACTCGATGGTGGTGTGGTAGTGACACCTACCATACTAGATAATTATGAGCAAATATTTGTATGGGTTTGTATAATGTATTATGCGGTTTTCTACTTGGTAGTGGTGAGTGTTTATGATTTTAAGAGGGGATTGTCTGTTCAGACATTTATCTTCCCATCACCCATTCGGGTGTTACTATGCGATGGTTGTCATCAATGTCATCCTGTCTATAGGGGCTGTTATATATTTATTAATATTTCAATGCCAAATCAATCTGGTAGTGGTAAGGTGGGGTGATACGCGTATATAAGCTGGTTGATTATTTTAATAAGTTTTTCTTTTATTTTTTTTCACATAATCATTGTCAACTAGAAAAATTCTAAAAACATTGATCGATCAGATAAGGAAATATGTTCGAAAATGAAAAACATGAAATAAATAGTTTTATTGCAGTGTATTAGTATGGAAATTTATGGCAAAATAGAAAGTAATGGCGAAATGATAATTGGTTAATGTTTTGATAATGGCCGCGCGTGGCATGAGTATAAATATACTGGTGTAAGAGAAACACAATAGAAGTGTAGATGCCGATAAACACATATATTTCCCTTACTCGTCTAAAGGACTAACATTGCACAATCTTCGAAACACATATGTAGCTTTGAGCATTTCCAACCTAAAAATAAATAGGAAAAGAATAATTTGAAGTTCCATAGAGAGGATAAGAAAGAAAAAGGAAAATCCGCATGAAACAGATGGTGACAAGCCATGATGAAAGTCTAGTAATCCAACACTGGTTATTTCCTTCAAGAAATGTTAAACGGTGTCAAGATTAGTCCTTTTCCAGTCCTGCAATATACTTGTCATAGAATTGGCCTGCTTTCTCAAGCTCTCCAAGCTCAGTGTAACAATCAGCAATTGCACCAAACGCTTCTGTACTGCCTGAGTCCTCTCCTTCCCGTTCCGAGATGGCCAAAACCATGGAATGGTATTTAATAGCGTCTCGGTACTTTCCCTGTCTTTGCAGTGAGGCTCCTGTAATATGCAACATTTCAATTGTATTCATGGACCACCTTGTAAAATCCTTCACTCATTTTAAAAACACACACACACAAAGAACAATGTGATTGTGTACGAGCCGCTCAGAAAGCACAGGTTAAGCAAAATAGGAAAGAAGACAAACCTAGGCCTCTAGCAGCTTTTTTCTCTTCAATAGGATCCTTCAGACTCTGTGCAAGCTCAAGTGCATTCTTAAACTCCGTGAATGCTTTATCTGGCTGTTGATTCCTTAGAAAGTTCTTTCCATTTTTCAACTTAGAAATTAGCTCTTGCTTCTTTGGGTCAACAATAATTTCATTATCAAGTATCCTACCACCACCAATGGGAGCATAACTCAAGCTAGGCGCATAGGACTCAATTTTGGCTTGCTTCCTTAAAGCTGCGTTGATTTGGATCAATTGCTCGTTTACCCGCTGTAATTCATTCCTTCTTTGTCGAGCAAGCAACCCTGTCATATGATCAGTGAATTCAGGAAAAGGAAAGAGCATCACTCATCCATAGAAGTACATAACAAAACACCTCTACCACACTCATGTACAAGCACAAGTTATTAAAACTTGTGATATAAAAAATCAGATATTCAAGGACATTAGCTACCTTTTGATTTATTTTTTCACTTTTGTTTTCTATAAGTATAAAGTTTCTACCAACTCATATTTGTGGGACTTAGAGAAATAGATTTTCTGCAGATATCTCTCAATTTCCCCTTAGTTTCTTTACTATGTTTTCTTCTTTGAGGAGGATCCTAATTCCTTTGCTATCTAACCCCCCTCCCCTTCTTTTTTGATTGACAAAGGTTTCTGCATATGTGATCAGTGTTCCCATTGCCATGAATAAAAAGTATGTTGCTTTATATTTTAGACAAGAAACCTTGAAGACAACAAGTAAAAACCTTGAGTTTTCAACAGGCATTCATGCTTCACAGTTCACATTGCTAAATGTCTTTAACTTTTAAACGATTCTCATGTATGTCAAGATTTCTAGTGTACAAAGCATATAATTAATGCTAGTTCTTTATCATAAAACAGATGAACTAATGCAACAAATATAACTCATTTCCACAAAACATCTTGCAACAAAATGAACTTCTACTCTCCAAGCTCCATAATTAGAAACATCGATCTCGTGCTAGTATAACTGTACAAGGAATCTCACACTACCTTACCTCCAACTGTGGCTCCAATGAGTGCTACTGCCAGCAGTATAGGCATATTGAAAACAGAGTTATCAGCCTCACACGTTTCAGCCAAAGCTGTGTTAGGCATAGAGAACATCAAAACATTGCTCGCAACAAATATCAGTGATGGGAACCTTTGGTGTATGTCTTCCTAACAAGGCAAACAATTTCAATCAGAAGTTAAAGAGAAAGATTTTCAAAAGAGAATAACAACTGAAAATCAACAGAATGTAGAGACAGAAGCATTATCCCAACATACAGAAGTGACCAAAAAAAGAGAAATTTAGTGTACAAAACAGTATCCACAGTTGTCAATTTTTCCAATAAAAGAAAAATAACATATAAATTCCATATTTAACAATAACATTTATCTTAAAACTTCCATATTTGAGTTGACAAATAATGTACAGTGTGTTGTGTAGAAACACATTATCGTAAAAACTAACAAAAACAAGTACATAGATCAAAGGATTCAAAGTGCATGGCGGCAAGAACGCCGTGACTCACCATCATACCTTACACTTTGAGTAGTGCAGCAAACTTGAAATCTTAGAAGACCCATCAAGCGTATCTTCAAAGTGTGGAACACCCTTGTCAGGTTTTAGAGAAAGACAAGCTAATTTCCCTGATTCATTGAAAAAAAATTGAATTTGTCACAGATTTCCCAGACCAAAGGCACAAAAAGAGTGTTTTCAAAGCTCAATTATGACGAAAGTTACGATTTTGAAATCCGTTTGAAGATGGGGTGCAGAAAAAAAAAAAAAAACTGACCTGGGAGTAAGGGTTTGGTGTTGTTGCCGTAGAATTGAGGTTGTGAGAAGCGAGGGCGAGCGAGGAAGCAAGAGCAACGGATGAGCACCGCCATTGTTGTTGAATGCTGAGTTAGTTCGGTGAGCTTAAAGCTGAAAGGATAAAACGTTGAGATAATAACAATCTGTGTCTGTGTCTGTGTCTGTGTCTTTGTGTGCTGTTGTTGCTGAATCACACCTTACTATGTGCGTCCTAGGTGGACTTCTCCCTTATTCTATTCTCTCACGCTACACTTAGATTAATATTTTAATGTTAAATTAATTTTTTCCCTTTATGTTTTGATTTGGTACCACTTTAATTAGGACATTAAGTTGCGTAATGATACTTAAGATATTTTCATTGTAATGATATTTAAGATATTTTCACAAATTTTAATCTTTTAAATTGATTATAAGACTAATTTTCATTTGGGATTTAGTTATATGTAAAAAAGTTTGTCCTTTGTGGATATCGAACTCAGGTCATCCGAATAAACTTAGTGCGTGTTGTCAACAAAGTTACAACTATTAAGTTTTCTTTTATGTTTTAATTTTTGTTTAGTTTGATCATTTGTGTTTTAAAAAAGGAAAAAGATTTGTACACAACTCAATAGTAAAATACAATCAAATGACAACTGCTCAGGTGACTTTTATTATTTAATAATTATAAGTAAAACTAAAATTAAAAACAAATTTGAAAGAAAAAATAAAAAATGAGCGAGTCCTCTCCCTGCCTCTCTCGCTCCACTCGTCTCTACTTCCTTTTCCTCTTATCCGCTTCCTGCATCTACTTGTTTCTAGGTTTGATTTCTCTTCCTTTCCTCTTTGTCTTGTTTGCTATTTTTGTGAGTGCAGTTGGTGTTTGGGTTTGATTTTAACTTATGTTTCCTGCTTATTCTAACCTAGTGACAATTAAGTTAGTCGTTGAAAAAGTGATTAACTAGAATGGGGTTATTTCACCACAAGCAAAGCACATTGACCTAGAAACAACGATGTCACAACTAGTAGATCCAAAAGCCGGATTCCGACACGGCAACAACTTCCCTTTGCGTATTCTGAATCTTTGTTGGTTCTTTTAAATTTTGGTGGTTACGCATTTGTTAGCTCACTAATTGTTTGATCAAATGTTGTATTGTATTCAACTTAAACTGTATATGTCACTGCTTCTTCCAGAGATTCAATATACACTTTTGATGGATGTTTAATTTAAGTGAAGAAGTTTTCAACAAAATATGCCCCAAATTTTGCCTTGAGTGAAGAAGTTTCTAGAAAATGGTTTTTTCTTCCAAATTTATTGTACAAGGCTAAAAAAATTTGTGAAACTCAAAAAATTTAGAGGGTATCAAAACAAAGTTACGGCCTTTGGTTTCACTTGAAAAGTTCAGAATGTTTGAAAATGATGTCTATTTCGAGTTTCGGGTCAAAAACGGCTTACAAAATAGGTAGCTTTTAAAGCTGAATTTAAAATCCATGAGAAGAAACTTTCTAAATCCTTAAAATATATTTCATACACCTAAAAAGAGTATTGACACTCACCCAAGAAGCATTGCATAGAGGGTAAAATTTTATCATATCTAAGAATTAAAAATCTGTAGTCAATTAGTCACTTTTCCATACTAATAAGACCATGCAACTTAACAGACATGTAGTATTAGTGGTAGTTTATCATTATAGGAATAATGTCAAAAAATAAATTTAACGAAAAAATATTAAGAGGTAACCATATAATAATACAGAGTTAATCATCTACTTTGTATTTAATGTTGAACTAAGTAACTTATAACTAACTTAATTTAACTGAATAACAAATGTTATCAACCTTTCAAAAAATTCAAGTCATTTTTAACTCTTTTTCTAATATTAAAAAATCAATTTTCATGTATTACAATAATAATTGTCTTTAACAAAATAAAAAATTGAGTTAACTTTGTATTTCTGGCACTAACAAGTTAATGTTAAGAACCTTAAAAAAAATTAAGCCAATTTCTAGTCCTTTTTTAATAGCCTTGAAGTCTATTTTTCACGTTATACAATAATAATAATTGTCTTTAACTGAAAAAAAAAAATTCAATTAACCTTGTATGTATCTAACACTAACCAATTATAGTTGAAAAAATGTTTGGGTCATGCTACATTAGTAACTATATAATTGAGACACTACTTATCACTTTTAGATGCCTATACGGGTAGTATTAGTAGTAGTCTTTCATCATAGGAAATATGCCCAAAAATAAATTTATTGAAAAGACATTAAAAGACAACCATATAACAATATAAAGTTAATCATCTATTTTGTATTTAATGTTGAACTAAGTAATTTATAACTAACTTAATTTTAGTTGAATAACAAACGTTGTCAACCTTGCCAAAAAAAATCAAGTCATTTTTAACTCCTTTTTAACATTAACAAAGCCAATTTTTTCATGTAATACACTAATGATTGTCTTTAACAAAATTAATTGAGTTAACCTTGTCTTTCTCTAACACTGACCAATTAATGTTAAGAACCTTGAAAAAAAAATCAAGCCACTTTTTTAGTCCTTTTTAATAGCCATGAAGTATATTTTCATGTTATATAATAATAATAATAATTGTCTTCAATTAAATGAAAAACTCAATTAACCTTGTAGGTATCTAACACTAACCACTTATAGTTGAAAAAATGTTTGGGTCAACTTACATTGATAACTATTGAATCACATGTCTTTAACAACATAATTGAAATACTATTTATCACTTTTATAGACCTAAAACATGTAATATTAGTAATAATCTATCATTACAGAGTAAAGTAAAAAATAAATTTAACGAAAATATATTAAAAGGTAATCATATAACAATACAAAGTTAATAATCTACTTTGTATGTTGATGTTGAACTAAATAACTTATAACTAATTTAATTTTAATTTAATAACAAACGTTATCCCCCTTGAAAAAATCATATCATTTTTAAATTTTTGAAAAGTAACAAAACTTTTTTCATGTAATACAATAATAATCATCTTTAACAAAATAGAATATCAAATTAATATTGTATGTGTCTGGGACTAATTAATTATTGTTAAAGATATCTTTGGATCAGGCTACAGTATCTATTGCTAGAGAGAAATGAGCAAAATATTTGTATCATTATGTTCCATCACTTCATTTTTTGGAACCTTGCATGTAACTTTCACTAAAAAAAAGCGTATAAATACATTATGGTCCCACTTTTTGCCGATTGGCAGTTTTCTAAAACACCGTAAATGCTTCCGCCACAATCTTTAAAATTCCAAGACTTGTACGAAAAATGCTGAGAAGGTAATTTTTCTTTATAACATGTACATTATGAAGGAGAAAAGGGATTCATTTTGTCATTCATTCTTTGAACCTCAATGTTTGTACAAATGAACTTGGTCATCACCTAAACCATACAGAGGCTGGAATTTTAAAAATAGCACAATCATAATATGTCTCGAGTGATACTGGTAATTGACTGATAGTGGTGTACACTGTACTTTTGTATTAACCTATTAATTTATTAACAAATATTTTATTATAATTTTTGTAATTTAAATTTGAATTAGAACAAAAGAAGTCACACGTACGGAGATAAGGAAATTTTCTTACTCTCAGTAATTGTAAGTGAAAAATGCTCAAATGAGAGAAAAGAGGATATATAATAAACTAATTGTTAGAGTTAAAAATGAGAGTTTGTTTGTCTTATAAGATATTTTATTTATTTATTTTTAAAATACTTCTTTTATAAATTAATTTTAAAACTTGATAAAATTTGAATAAGAAATTGATTGCGTATAAAATTGTTTTAAAGAATAATTCTTAAAACAGAAGTGAAAAGTAGATTAAATTAAGTCCTCAATCCGTAAAAGAACACTGAGTCTTCAATCTTTATTTATGTATTTTTTTCATATAAAGAAAGTAAATTGTACAAAACTTCATGTGAACAAGTACCACTGTTTAGCAGTAAAAAAAAGTGCCACTTGTAAGAATTTGTTTTATTTTTTTAATATTTTTTTATATTAATCATTAATATTGTCAAAGAAGAACTAAATAATTTTCAAATTAACTACCTACGTATGATTGTTTTAACTTAATCAATGATTTATTCATCAAAAACAAAATCTTAATAATTTCGGGATTCGAGTTTTAAATATACATAATTGCGTTAAATATTTAAAGAGTTTTGTTAGTCATAATAATTTTAAAATAAATATTTAACCAATTTTTTTAAAATCATAAGTTAGGTCTTTAAAAAGATTGGCGCGTGAACGAGAAGTGAGAGGGTGAAGTTGACGCGACTTGAATCCGTGAGGCGCAACGTAAACGAAGAAGAAGGGTTTTAATCAAACGCATCAACCATAGTCCATTGTTACCTTGTTCCCGCGCTGAAAAACCAGTGACAGTGAGAGAGGGTTTAAGCTCCAAAACCAATGGAAGACGAAATGGCGATGGACACTTCTCCCAGTTACTTCGACCCTCACATCCTTTCTTCCAGACAGCAGTTCCGCAGATACGGGTATCGTATCCTATTCCACTCTTTCCATTCATTCCAATTTCAATTTTGCGCTCTTGTTATCCAATTCTTAACTTCAATCTTCCTCACTTACACATTTAAATTCACCGTATGCTTTGCTTTTGCTTCGGAGGCGCCGGGGTTTTGTGCATTTAGGGTTTATGCTCGCACCAATCAACCAGGGTTTAATTTCGTCAAGTTGAAATCAAAATTGGGGAAAAAATATTCAAATCAGGAGGTTGTGTTGATTTTTTATTATTTTATTCTATTTTTTGCGAATCTGAACACTGGAAATAGTTTTAGGTTCTTTTATTTTTGTCATTTGGCAGTTTGGGAAAACAAAACAGTGAGGTTAGGGTTGAAGGATTGGGTAGAGGGAAGCTTATAATGCCTCTCTGATAATGGTCTTCAATGGGATGGAGTTGGTAGGGAGAACGACTGTGATAGTAGCATTGATTTACTTCTTGATATGAAGCTGTCTATTTCCCTTACATTTGTTGTGGTTGCATTGCTTGAGTTATCAACCTGTCATTTTGTGTATGATAGAGGGTTGGCACATTAGATGTTTCATGGAACCACCTGAATTCTTTTGGAATATTCTACATCTTATAAACTATACAAATTTTCAAAGAATAGCGGCTATCCTGCTATGGCATTTTTGGGGATGGCCGCTATCTGGGATATAAAACATTGTTTTGGATTGAAAGAACTTTGTGGTTTTCTCTGTTGCTTCAACTGCAAATGACTTTCCTACTTTGGTTTTGTTGCATTTTGTAAATTTCTGTGTCAATTTTCTATATTGCAATTTTTGCAGAAAGAGACACGCAACTTCAGGTGCTTCAATCCAATATGACAACTCAGCTTCCAAGTTAAGTGAAACTGGGTTGTTATATGATGGCCAAAACATCCATAGTCCAACTAATGCAGCACTTGTTCTTGAAAATATTAAACAAGAGGTTGAGAGTCTTGATGCTGATTACTTGGAAGAGAAGACACCATATTCCACTAGAAGGAAACTGTCTGCCGATATTCATGGAGTCCCTGGGGTCGATGCTGGTTTGGACTCTGTACGCTACTCATTAAAGGCTTGTAAGACAGAGGGTGACTCATTGGGAGATGGTGCAGAAACAATCTTTACTTTATTTGCATCTCTGCTCGATTCTTCTTTGCAAGGTAATTCAAGCATGTTCATTTATATACCCTAGTACCCAGAAAGATTTATTTCATTCATCTTTATTTTTGCCATTTCTGTAAATATGGATGCAAAATTATCTCTTTCAAACTTCAAATTCCGCATAAGGGAACCTTGTATTGGTCTTATTTGTTTGGAATCTTCATGCTTGAGCGTAATGCTTGATACTTTAAGAAGACTATTTCTCTCTCTCTTAGTAATCAAACTTTGTATCATTAACTTTGACAAAAACACTCTTCTCTGTATGTCCATAGCATTTTAGTTGCTCCTCTTTCCCCTTGCAGAAGAATGGATCTTGTTGGTGCAAATACATTTTTATTCTGCAGAAAAAAAAAAGAAATAGTGTAATTTTGATCATATTTTATTTTACAGGACTGATGCCTATTGCTGATCTGATACTAAGAGTTGAGAATGCATGCCGAAATGTTTCAGAGTCTATAAGGTTTGTTTGCTATTAGCCAGCACAAATATCTGTATGTGAAGTTTTTATAATATTCAAGATGTATATACATATAAGTACTATTATTACTTTTTCTTATATAAGGCTCTATATATTGACATGTGTGCTTGTTTTCTTAGGGAATAATAGATGGAAGTTATTATTTTTTCATTTTAGGTTGTTGTGGCTTTATACTTTGTTATTTGCTTATGTATTTACTGAGAGTAGTTGGTTTACTGTGGTTCTTTGGAAAATTCTTGGCATATTATTCAATATTTATTTTAATTATGAATTTGTGGAGAAACTAGATAGCTCGTTTGAGTGGTCTTTTTTTTTTTTTTTTTTTTTGTTGGATTTGGTTTTTTTGTGGTTTATTTTAATGTTTTGAGGATTTCGCGTCTTCCATCTCTTTGCCCATCTTTCTCTCTTGTAATGGAGTGTTGTACATACATACATACTTTAATACACACACACACATAAAATATGAATTATGTTGTTTTTAAACCTGAACTTTTAAATCATGCTGGACAGTGGATACTGGATATACTGAAGAATTACAAAACTACTTTGATTATATGTTATTGTGGCCTTTCTCCTGTAGATACGGTTTGAATACAAGGCATCGAGTTGTTGAGGACAAATTGATGAGGCAGAAGGCTCAGCTCTTACTTGATGAGGCAGCAACATGGTCTCTCTTGTGGTTCCTTTATGGGAAAGGAAATTTATCTCTAACTCTATATTTTGGTTTTTTAAGGATCAATTGAGTATCTGTCCTAAATTCTGTTATGATTTTTGATTATACCAATCTATTTCCTTAAATCAGTTTATTGACCCACATTCTTCTCATTGACTGAATCAACACTTCAGATGATTAGGGTTCCCATGTTGATCGTCATACTTTTGAATTTAAAATATAAGGAAAACTCTATGGTATCTAATGCTATCTTCATCTCAATCTTGAGATATAATTTGCATGTTGGGAGAACCTATTCTATTTATCACTAACTAACTCACCAATAATTGGATTAAAAAAAATCAAAGTTTGCTCCAAAGGAAATTATTTACCCATATATAAATGGTCTGTAAGTTCCTATAAATACTTGCTAAATCATTATAGGAGAGACTTTAAATGGTGTGGCTTTACAGCTATAGTTCATTTTCCCACACATTAATTGTGTTGTCTTTCTTTGCTTTGGATTTTTTGGTTGCTCCATTTTTTTGGGATTTTTCTGACAGTTACGCTTTTATTTTTCAGTGACTGAAGAACTATCTAAAGATCAAATATTGGTAATATGTGTGATGCTACTTTATGTGATCACATAATCGACATATCCTTAGAATGGGCTTATTGAAATTTATTCATTTATCACAGGTGTCAGGAACCTCACATGTGGTGGCTTGTGAGTTTGTTGTAGAGGATCATACAGCTCAATTATGCCTTCGGATAGTCCAGTGGTTAGAAGGTTTAGCTTCTAAAGCACTTGACTTGGAAGCGAAGGTGGTTTTTTGCTATGTTTTCTGCATGTAATTTTGATTTGTTCACAAATATTTTTTATTTTTATTCTGAATTTAATTAGAATATACTAATAATGTGAAATTTTTTACACTGTCATCCAATCATGGATTTCCATATAATTGAATGTTGTTGACTTTTGTAATGATTACTTAAAAATCCATATCTATGATGATTTCTAATTGGTCAACAGTGTAAAAATCTTTACAATAATAGTGTATCAAAATTAAACTTTTTTATTTTTTAAATGTTGGCATGAATAAAAATTTAATCAACTTAAATGTTGTGGGATGCTGGTTTTGATAATTTTTTTATAAAAACATTAGGTAGTTAACAAGGAAGTATAATGAGGGAGAGGTGAAGATATTAAGTCAAGAAACAATGCGTAATGTGGATAAATAATGCTGCTGGGCTACCTGGTCACCTTGCTTGTTGGAAACATCTGTTCATTTGAGGGGAAAGGGAAAACCTTGAAAATGCAAATGCAATAAAGAATTATTAGTAAAAATCAAACATTATTCAAAAAACTTTGCTTCTCTGTATTTGTGAAAAAACAGAGGAACTATAATTGTGGGGTTATCATTACCTCAGTATTCTGCATTAAACTAAAAAATTCACAATATAAGAGAATTTACTTATTTTTCAAAAGAATTAACTGGTGGCACGTCTTATGTTGAGTATAGGGATAGAAATCATTTTTAATGATAAAAATCACACCTGATACACTGTTAGTTAGTGGCTTCTTTGGAATTATTTTTAACACATGCTAGGTACGGTACTATGGTAAGTCCACCTTTAAATATTGGATTATCAGTTGCAAATTAAGTTTCAGTCTTAAGAAACAAATAAAGGATGAGGTGCATATATTTCCTCAAGCGAAATTCATACTATACCCATTTAGTAGTTTGTATTGCATTACCTTATGTTCACTCATTTTTGTTTGATTAAACAATAAATGTTTCGGATTCCTCCTACATTCATGTAGGTGCGTGGATCTCATGTTGGTAGTTATCTCCCCAGCTGTGGAGTTTGGCATCATACACAGCGTTACCTAAAGAAAGGAACTCTTGACATGAATGTTGTTCATCACTTGGACTTTGATGCTCCAAACCGTGAAAATGCTAATATTTTGCCTGATGACAAGGTACTGTACAATTTATTGCTTGTAAAACCCTAAATCTCACCCTCTAAATTCAACAATCATTTTCAGTTGATAGTGTTGACAAGATAGTAGGAAGGCCTAACTATTACGATTTGTTTGTTATGCTGTTGTTTGTTTATGTTTTCCTATTGTACCCACGTCTTGTCTATCTCTTTGTATGAACCCCTTTTCAATTTCTTGGTTATATAAAAATTCTGTGCCCTATCAATGTCTAAGGTGGATGACAAATTTCCTGAGTCTGCACTTGCTTTTGGTTTTCATTTCCTTATAGTTATTGGTGATGACACAGAATAGTGAGAGTGCATGCACACTCCTAGTTGGCTAGTCTATTATGTAGTGTGTCAATGCAGTTTTGTGTTTTTGGATGCAGAAACAAGATGAATCTCTTTTAGAAGATGTATGGACTCTTTTAAGGGCTGGAAGGCTAGAAGAGGCTTGTGGACTTTGCCGGTCTGCTGGACAGGTCGCCATAACTTTGACCATGATTAGTTTCTGAACTTCATTAATCTATGCTTCCCTTATTAACATTTTGTTATTTTGGCAGCCATGGAGAGCTTCTTCTCTTTGCCCATTTGGAGGCTTGAACCAGTTTCCTTCTGTTGAAGCTCTGGTGAAGAATGGTAAAGATAGAACTTTACAAGCTGTTGAATTTGAAAGTGGCATTGGTCATCAGTGGCATCTTTGGAAATGGGCTTCATATTGTGCATCAGAGGTAGGGTTGTATGTTAACACTGATTGAACAATTTTCTTCGTGTTGTTTTATTGATGTTTGTGTTAATCTGTGTATTGACACCTTCCTCTCCAGATTTTCACTTAAAAGTTTTATAATTGGAAATGGAATGTTTTATGCTACATGCGTTCTATTAGAAAAAAGCCATGTATATACCTGAATCGGTTCTTCCTCAAAACATTCTTAGGATCTGATTGGTATTTCATGATGCCATAAAGCTTAAATAAGGTCTGATTGATAAAGTCGGATAAATTTTAACACTATGATGTAACATTGTATAAGGTATTGTATTATGTTTTATGATACATTATATAAACATTGGGTGGCAAAAGTTTTTTTTTTTTTTTGATACTGATAATTTACAAAATTTTAAAAAGAATCTAGATCCTTAGATGGTCTAAAATTGTATTTATATAAGTGCCTGTAACGTTATTTTAAAATAATCTTCTTCACTATTTTTTTAGGCACTAATGTAATTTTGTCTTAAGTTTTAATTCTAATATTTTATTTTATATGATTTATGTGTGTTTTTTTTTTGATCGGCCAATGTTAGTTGTTAAATGTTAGTGTTTTTGTTAATGGAGGGATTCGAACCCACGACCTCTCCCTCCTTCCATTCCCTTCTTTTCCTTTTATCACCCAACCAACCTTATATCTCCTATATGATTTATATGTATAATTGATTATGTGTAAAAATTGTTATTTAAAATTTACGGGTATAATTGAACAGGTTTGTTGGCCACATTTTGTTATTCATTTATACAGTTAGAGTCTAAAATGTTAATTTTTGGTAATGTTTAATCAATTTTTAGTAGAAAATAAATTAATTTGCTTTAAAAGAATTAATATTATGATTTAAAATAAAAAAAAACTACATACCCCATTGCTCAGAGGCTCCACGCTATACGCAGGTACGGGGAGGGATATTGTTTGCAACCTTATCTTTGCATATGCAAAGAGGCAGTTTCCGGATTCGAACCCATGACTAACAAGTCACCAAGACACAACTTTACCTCTGTGCCAAGGCTTGCCCTCTATGATTTAAAATAAAACTAATTAAAATGTATTTACATAGCTTATACATAATGCTTACAATGCACTTGATAGGCACTGGACCAGACAGAAAGAGAAGAAAGAATGGAAAGAATGAATTATTTATTGAATGATACTCACAATTACAATGTTGAGTGAATTCGAGGACACTCATCCTCCCAAAACTCTCAGCTTACCAGCCACCTTCCTCTCAGTCATTCCCTGCTATTTATAATATCTAACCCTTCCCCACTAACTAACTAACAACAACAGAATATTAACTAACAGACAGTCCTAGATCCTATCAATACCCTCCCCTTCAAGATGGACCTTGTCCCCAAGGTCCAGGTGAGAGGAAGACAGGATGTATCTTCAGCCATGATCTCCTTCTACCTGCTGCCATTCTTTGTCAATTTTCTGGTCTGCACAGTTGGATTTCTGACCTTGATAGTCATGGCTATAGCTTCTGCCCAAGCTTCCCATAACTCTGTTTTTCTCTGCAATCTGTCTAGCCTTCATCATGGTGTCCATCAATGTTTTAGGTTCATGTAACCTAACCTCAGCTCCAATCTCCTCTCTCAACCCCTTCAAGAAAACTTCCATTAAGAAATTTTCACCCAATCCCGTACCAGCCCCAACATGTTTCTCAAAGAGCCCAACATAATTCTTCACTGAATCTTCTTGCTTCAAAGAAAGCAAAGCTTGAATTGGATTACCTAAATTGGAACTCTGATATCTCTGCACCACTGCGTTCTTGAATTCTGCCCAAGATTGGTTCAAGCTCCATGACTCCCACCATTGGAACCAAGCTAAAGCTTCCCCATCCATGGCTACCAGAATAGCTTCCATTTTCTCCTCCTCCCTTACTGCTTGAAGTCTGAAAAACCTCTCCACTCTCGAAATCCAGCCCAAGGGATCCTCTCCCGTAAAGATCGGCATCTCTATTTGTCTCCATTGCTGCGCCGCAAGATCCTCTTCTTCTTCTTCCCTGTTCTTGGGTCGCGCCTCCCTCGCAGACAGTTTTGCTCCCACCCCCGGCGTTTCCAGCGATGCCGCCAACTGCTGCAACACCTGCTCGATAGCGCCCAATCGGGTCTCCATCGTGACCCGATTGGCCTCCACAGCGACCCGATTAGCTTCTAGAGCCTCGCGATCCATTTCCCTTGCCTCTCGCATCTCCTCCAAAACCTTCTCCAGTGCCTCCACTCGTGCCTCCATTTTGTTGTTGTTCTTCGCCGCCATTAATGACCCACAGCCCCGAGATGGAGCTCTAATACCAGTGATAGGCACTGGACCAGGCAGAAAGAGAAGAAAGAATGGAAAGAATGAATTATTTATTGAATGATACTCACAGTTACAATGTTGAGTGAATTCGAGGACACTCAGCCTCCCAAAACTCTCAGCTTACCAGCCACCTTCCTCTCAGTCATTCCCTTCTATTTATAATATCTAACCCTTCCCCACTAACTAACTAACAACAACAGAATATTAACTAACAGACAGTCTTAGATCCTATCAGCACTCTTTCAGATGACTATATTTTTAATTGAAATTTATTGGGACTCATGAAATAATGTGGTTTTACTTCCTATTTAATGGGTTTCCATCATAATTTTGTAATTTAAGAAATTTTAGTTACAATTAGAGAATGTATTGGGTAGACTGTGTTGCTAGCATTACACATTCATGAAAATTTAGTCAAGCATAATCTGACCCATCTAGTCATTCTTATTCATCCTTTTGACTTATAAGAGGGGTTTAGTGGATAAACTTGTACAACACAGTGCTTGTGCCAAACTACTGATAAAGTCTTAATGTGTTGTCTTAACTTATCTAATTATGCTTTAAATGGTGTGTCAAACACGCCCTTAATGTACAATCCCTGCTTGTCTGCTAAAGGTTCCTTGCATGAAGTAATTGATTTTTTTTTTTTAATATAGATTTTAGGCTTTTTTTTACTGGTTGATAAAGTTATTTCATTGTTATGACATTTTCAAAACTATTTTTAATTCCTAGAAAATGAAAACACTTATTTGCACTTTTGTTTTGCAGAAAATAGCAGAGCATGGTGGGAAATATGAAGCAGCAGTATATGCAGCCCAGTGTAGCAACCTAAAACGGATGCTTCCACTCTGCAATGACTGGGAGGTCTCTCTCTCTCTCTCTCTCTCTCTCTCTTAATTGTTGTGAAGTTTTTTGTACCTTCATCCATAAATATCAAGAATATGCCTTCTAGATGCATACTGACATGGAAATGCACCATCATGAGACTGACAACAAGCTATTTTGCTGTAATAGTTCATACAACCGGTGTTTAATTTTCTCTCTCTGTTGTTTCATTTACCTTTTATTCATTATGGATGACTCCATATCTTCCAAATTTCCCTTGCATTCTCTTCATTTCATCTCAAGGAATTTCTTATGTTCTTCCTATAAAAGAAATGAGAAACAAACTGTAGTAAATATTTGAAGGTTTTAAAGGACATTAATACCTCCAGGTGGATGCATCAGCTTGGCTGATCTGGATTTTGCTCCCTATAAAATGATTCTGAGTGGCAAAATTTAAAACAGAGATTGTTAGGACTAAATATGTCTGCATGGTAGAGGTAGTTAAGCCTAAACTGTTAGATTCTAATGTGCATAACTCCCCCATAAATCTGAAGAACTATATGCTTATTATTTTCTCCATCCTACTGCCATTGTTGGAAACTTGATTTACAATGTCATACCTAACATTTGCAGTCAGCATGCTGGGCAATGGCAAAGTCTTGGTTAGATGTCCAGGTGGACTTGGAAATTACTCGTTCACTGCCAGGGGGAGTTGATCAACTTAGAACTTTTGGAGATGTAGTTGATGGAAGCCCTGGAAATGCTGATGGTTCCTTTGAGCCTTCTAATGGACCTGAAAATTGGCCAATTCAAGTTTTGAATCAGCAACCTCGACAACTCTCATCTCTTCTTCAAAAACTTCATTCAGGGTAGCTGTGTAATTCTTTTCACATTTATTGTCTTTATTATATTTTTATATATTAAAAATCTTTTTCCTTTCCATTTTAGGGAAATGATTCATGAAGCTGTTACCCGACAATGCAAGGAGCAACAGCGACAAATTCAGGTATTCTTTTAAGAAATTTACAGTTGCTGTGTTGGAGTTTTTTTATCGTCATTTTTTTAAATTGTTTCATATTCAAACATTTTATACTTAATAGCATTTCAGCTATCATAAAAAAAGTAGAGAAAGGGAATGAGAACTTGGGATTTTAACTCCAAGTTCCAACTAACTACATGTAAATCTGTAGCAGCTCATGAGAAGACAGTCTTTTACCCAACGGATATGATTTTTAACTTACTTTTTTTTATAGTTTAATTACAGAAAATAAACTCAATGGTGCAAACAGAGAGTAATATACTTTTTAATTCTCTTTAACTTCCTATATATTTGTTAACTGATGTCCTAAGCTGTATATTGCTTCACCAGATGACTTTAATGCTAGGGGACATACCACGTGTACTAGATCTTATATGGTCATGGATAGCACCTACCGAGGATAATCAGAATGTATTTAGGTAAGTGTTGTTGCAGCTCTTTCCTCATGAACCTGGTAAAATCTTCATACGAAACAAATTTTAGAAGTTTTTCCGATTGCTATCCGAGTGGGTTCTGCACTGGCACATTTAGAGACATGCATGGCAATAAACCTTGTTTTTTTCATTTTTAAATTAGTATTGCTGTAATATTAACATGTGTACTTTTAGCTGGTAATGGAATAATGGATATATTATAGAAAGTATTAATTTTTATTGAAATTACTATAAAATTATTAAGGGAGAAAGAAGAGAATTTCAGTAATGGGATGATAGAAGTATTTTTATCAGAGTAGAATGTATTATAAAGGTCTAATCTTTTTGCAATTGTTTGGACCGTTTGGTTGAAGTATGGGGTGCATTCTTTCTTTGCCTTTTCTTCTGGCTAGGGTTCACTAGGAGTTTCTTTTCTGAAGGAAAGGAAAGAGGTTAAATGCTTCTTCAAATTCAAGAATCAATACTGCTAAACCCTCTAATCTTTTTGACATCTAAATACCTGGGGGAGATCTGTAAAAAAACTTATTCCAGAGTAATTGTGGTGACATTTTATTTTCTGAAAATTTTGGTGTCCATAGGGCACTTAACTATTTATTGGAAAAATCAGCTTATAGTACTCGAATGCCAGAAACTGTATCTTTGCAAAAAGTAAATATCTTGCCTTGAAAACAACAGTCTAGGAAAGATTGTTAACAACTGGGTTACTGCAATCTATGTGGGTGAAATTAATGCTTTATGATAATTAGGGAATTTAGATTATGAAATGTATAATGTGAATAATTAATGTTTTCTTAAACACTGTTTTCAAAATGAGACTTGTGTAGTGTTTGGCCTAGCTTATATTGGAATTCTCTGGTTAAAAGAAACTATGCTAAACACAATTCTAAATAACCTCTAATAAATAAAAGAACTTTTTTTTTTTGGTGATGAAGATTACTAACATACCCCAGTGCCAGAATGTGAAGGTGTGGGAGAGGGTCATATTGTACTTAACCTTACTCTTACAATATTGCATATACAAAGAGACTGTTTCTGATTCGAACTCCTGACCAAATGGTCACCTAAAAAAAAAGATCAGTTTGCTAAATTTAGAAGTTCTACTTCATCTCTATTCCAAATCCCTTGACCCAAGAAGTCAAGAACACACTACACAACAATTTTTAACTTAAAAAGTAACATTTAAGCTAAAGAAATTTTTTAAGTTACCTAACAACTTTAACCTCAAAGTAACTTAATTTCAAAACAAGTTCGGATGGGAGGTTAGCAGACCCTTGAAAGGATGCTGTATCTTTCTCCCTTTTTCAGTTTATACATTTGATACACTTGTACAGACCTTCCCCTTAGTTTATATCCCTATATGAGGGAGAGCAGTGTATCTTGGGTTTCTCTAAAAAACTAACTTTTGTAGCTTTCTCTCATATAAACTTCCAGTTTGTAGGAATCAGTTGACCAAAATTCTTTGTGCTTTCTCACAGGCCTAGCGGAGATCCTCAAATGATACGATTTGGTGCACATCTAGTGCTTGTGCTTAGATATTTACTTGCCGAGGAAATGAAGGACACCTTCAAGGACAAGATTCTGAGTGTTGGTGATAATATTTTGCACTTGTAAGTAATTTAATATGAAGTTCTTTCTGCTCATATTCTCTCAAATAATATTATTAGAGAGAAAATATGACAACACTTTAATTTATAGATTACCTAAGCTTTGCTGCTTGTTGCATGACTTTCTAGTCTATGACTGTGTTAACATAATTTTAAGTATATGATGATGGAAGCTGAAAAAAATTGTGTTGAATAAAAATTTGCTTCACTATATTCATTTATTGCATTGGAAAAACATTAGGTATGCTCTATTTCTCTTTTCAAAGGAGCATGAGGAGTTGGTGGGCATATATGCTTCTCAGCTTGCATGTCACCGTTGCATTGATCTCTTTGTGCACATGATGGAACTTAGGCTGCACAGCAGGTATTATGGATTCTTTCTTTCTGCTGGTCATCCTTTTTTTCTTTTTGCAATAATCATGTCACCATGTTTAATTGTAAATCTAATTTCATTTTTATTGATGTGGTTGTAATTTCTGTATTTGTTGTATGCTTGATGGTGATTCTCTCAAGTGAACTACATTGGTTGTTTGCTGCTAAGTAAAATTATATCCTGTTAGGGGGTTAATAGGAATTGGATCAGGAGAATTAGAGAAATGGAACTTTCGAAAATGACTTTATTAGGAATGGAGTAAACTCCAGCAGTTACAATTGGTGTTTCTTCGAGGGAAACACAACCTCCTCACTCAGTTTTCTCGTGCCTCTCCCTTCTCTCTTCCTTCCCTTTATACATTTGCTGAGTTAGTTAATTATAACTAACTCCCATTCTGTTATCTCACAGCTAATTCCTATTTACACCTCCTAGAATACACTTGGCCCCATCTACCTCTATCAATACCCTCCCCTTGAAGCTGGACCTTGTCCTCAAGGTCCAATTCAGGAAAGATCTTCTTCATGTCTTCAGCCAGTTCCCAGCTGTTCTCATGGTGAGGTAGACCTTGCCATTTGATTAGTATTTCTTGCTGCTCCTTTTCATTTTGTCTCTGCTGCAGAATCCTTTCTGGTTTCATCTGAAGTTCCCATTGCTCATTCATTACTGCTGGCAATGGTTGTGGAGAGCAGTTTGCCTTCACTGATTTCTTAAGCAAGGATACATGAAAAACAGGGTGAATTTTGCTTCCAGCAGGAAGTTCCAACTTGTAAGCCACTGCACCTATCTTCTGAATGACCTTATAGGGTCCATAAAATCTAGGACTCAATTTTTCATTTGGTTTCTTGGCCAGGGATCTCATTCTATAAGGCTGTATTCTTAGAAAAACCCAATCTCCCATTTCAAAAGTCAACTCCCTCCTATGCTTATTAGCATGCTTCTTCATTTGATCTTGTGATTTCAACAAATTTTCCCTCAATTCCTGTAAAAGCTCATCTCTGTCCTTGGCACAATTTGTTAACTTCTTCCAACTTAGAAGGAACATCAGCCCCTTTAATCAATAAGGGAGGCTTCTGTCCATAAAGTCCTTCAAAAGGAGACATCTTGGCAGAAATGTTATAGTTAGTGTTAAACCAAAACTCTGCCCAAACCAAATGAGCTGGCCACTGCTTGGGTTTGCTGCCTGTCATGCATCTCAAATAAACCTCCAAACACCTATTCACTACCTCAGTCTGCCCATCTGTTTGTGGATGGTATGCAGAGCTCATTTTCAACTCAGTTCCAGCTTTTCTAAAGAGCTCTTTCCAAAATAAACTCATGAACAACCTGTCCCTATCAGAAACTATTGAAGTAGGGAACCCATGCAGTTTAACCACCTCCTGAATGAAAAGTTCAGCTACTTCTTTAGCTGTGTATGGATGACACAAGGCCAAAAAATGTGCATATTTAGTCAGTCTGTCTACTACTACTAGAATAGTATCTTTTCCCTGTGCTTTTGGTAATCCCCCCAATAAATTCCATTGATATATCAGACCATACCTTGGTTGGAATGGGTAATGGTTGAAGTAATCCAGCTGGAGACAATGTACTGCTCTTATTCTTTTGGCAGGTATCACATTCAGCTACAAACTCCTTAATATCTTTCTTCATTCCTTGCCAAAAAACACACCAGTCACCCTTTTATATGTTCTAAAAAAACCAGAATGCCCTCCTATAAGGGAATTATGCAATTCCTTTAAAATTAAAGGAATTCTAGTAGAATTCTTTGGTAGCACTAACCTGCCTTTGTAATATAATCTTCCTCCCTTCACTTCATAGCCAGGTTTCTCCATTGTCTTGGTAACAATGCCTTGAAAAAGCTCATACAATGGCTGATCGGCTTTTAATTCATCTTCCCAATCTATGAACCTTTCCATTTCTGGTCTAGCAATCTGGGGATAGCTTTTGTAACTAGGAGAAGGGATACTTGTTAATATCATATTTTTGTTTATCTCAATTGGGGAGTTTTATGGCCCTTTAATCCACGTATGTGTCACATGTATTATGGTGCCATAGGACTACTGTTTTGAGTTTAGGGGTAGTGATATGGCACTCCTTGTAC
>PYAF01003902.1:487193-497469 GCA_007407185.1 Glycine tomentella | reverse complement strand
AATTCATCTTCCCAATCTGTCCACTCCTCTTCTTGTACCACTGAAATAGCAGAAAATTGGAATTGTCTGGACAAGGCATCAGCCACAATGTTTTCTTTCCTAGGTCTATATTGAATCTCAAAATTATATCCAATCAGTTTTGCAGCCCATTTAAATTGTTCCTCAGTCAACAATCTTTGATCATTTAGGAACTTCAAGCTTTGTTGATCAGTTCTTATAATAAATTTTCCTCCCAACAAATAATGTTTCCATCTCTTCACAGCTAGAACCACTGCCATTAGCTCCCTTTCATAGACTGATTTAAGCTGTCCCCTGCCTGATAAAGCCATGCTCCAAAATGCCAAGGGCCTGCCCTCCTGTAATAACACAGCTCCTAATCCTACACCTGATGCATCTGTTTCCAGCACAAATGGTTTAGAAAAATCAGGAACCATTAGGACAGGTAAATTACTCATCATTTCTTTCAGCTTTTCAAATGAATTCTCAGCCTCCTTTGTCCACTTGAATGCATCTTTTTTCAGCAAAGCATTCAATGGCTGTGCCCATTTTCCATAATCCTTCACAAATCTTCTATAGTATCCTGTCAACCCTAAAAATCCCCTCAAGCTTTTAATGTCCTTAGGTATAGGCCATTTACTCATAGCTGCTAATTTCTTGGGATCTGCCTGTACACCCTCTCCTGAAATCAAATGGCCCAAATATTCCAGAGATTGCTGAGCCCAATTACATTTCTTTTCATTCACATGTAGCTCTTGTTGCTGTAATATCTGTTAAACTGCCTGTAGATGCAGTTTGTGTTCATCCAAATCCCTTCTATACACCAGAATATCATCAAAAAGCACTAATACAAACTGTCTTAACAAGGGTCTAAGCACTTCATTCATCAATGCCTGAAATGTTGATGGGGCATTAGTCAATCCAAAGGGCATTACTAAGAATTCATAATGGCCTTCATGTGTTCTAAAAGCTGTCTTATGAACATCCTCATCCTTCATTCGAATTTGATGATAACCAGCTCTTAAATCCAGCTTAGAAAACCATTGTGCACCACCAATTTCATCTAATAATTCTTCAATGACAGGAATAGGAAACCTATCAGGAACAGTAATTTTATTTAATTGCCTATAATCCACACAAAATCTCCAGCTATTATCTTTTTTCTTTACCAAAATAACAGGACTTGCAAATGGACTAGTGCTAGCCCTAATAATTCCAGCCTTCAACATTTCTCCCACCAATCTTTCAATTTCATCTTTTTGATAGTGTGGATATTTATGAGGTCTACAATTAGGGATTTTATTACCAGCCAGCAGTGTGATAGCATGATCTCTTTCCCTATGAGGAGGCAATCCTGTTGGCTCTGTAAAAACTCCTGCAAACTGCCTGAGGATCTGTTGAATTTCTGCAGGTACTATTGCTGTTTTCTCAGTGCTTTCTGCTTCCATCACATCCACCAAGAACCTCTGATCATCTTCCTCCAAACTCCCATTGATCAATTTCAAACTAACAGCAGTCTTAACCAGCTCTGGTTCAGCCTTTAACTCCAGTTCCTTATCTTGAACTTTCACAATCATTGACATTTTCTCAAAATTTGCCTTGACTTCCCCCAATCCAGCCAACCATTCCATTCCCAATACCAACTCAGCTCCCCCTAATTCAAACAAATAACAATTTTGAACCAATTCCAACCCCTGCAATTTTATAGGTAATTCTCTACACATTCCCTTACATCTCACCTTATGTCCATCCCCAACTTCTATAAAATATGGCTGTGTAGGAGTTACTTCCAGCTGTAATTCTCTCACCACAGTCATAGATATAAAATTGTGAGTGGCCCTACAATCTATCAACACCACTACCTTCCTTCCTTTTACTTCTCCCCACATCTTAAAGAGATTTTTTATGTGTATTTCCCTGAATATTGTACAAAGAAAGCTGGTACGGTTCTCCCTTCTTTTCAGTTTCCCCTCTTTCCAGCTCCTCCACCTCACTGTCTTCTTCATCCTCCTCCATGATCATGATCCTTAATTGTTTATTCTTACATACATGATTCACATGATATTTCTCATTACAAGTAAAACATTCCCCCTTCCTCATTTTCTCACTTACCTCCATGGGAGATAACCTCTGCAAAGGCTTCTTCTTATTCCATCCTTCTCCTCCAGCTTTCATTTCTCCTCCAGCCTTCACCACTATTGACTGTTCTCCTCCTCTAACTCCTCCTGGCTGCCATTCCCTTCCAGTTCTTGATCCAAAGAAAGTGGGTCTTTGAAAAGAATTGTTCAATTTCCCATTTCTTGGTAAATTTCCCAACACTCTGTTCTTCTCCTCAATCTGTCTAGCTTTAATCATGGTGTCCATCAATGATTTTGGCCCATGAATTCTCACCTCTGTCCCTATTTCCTCTTTCAGCCCTTTCAGAAAAATTTCCATAAGAAAATTTTCATCTAAACCTCTTCTAGCCCCCATTTGTTTTTCAAATTGCCCAGTATACTCCTGCACTGTATCTCCTTGTTTCAGAGCCAACAAGGCTTGCAAGGGACTCGCAATTCCGGCCCCCTGGAACCTCTGCACCACCGCCCTCTGGAACCCCTCCCATGACCGAGTCTTGCTCCATTCCTCCCACCACTGAAACCACGATAAGGCTTCCCCCTCCAAGGCTACCAGGACCGCCTCCAATTTCTCTCCCTCACTCACCTCCTGCAACCGAAAATATCTCACGATTCTGGCGAGCCACCCCACCGGATCCTCGCCGCCAAACACAGGCAACTCCAGTTGCCTCCAACTGCGTGACACTCCCTCGACCTCCACTCTGCTCTTTCCTTTCTTTTCTTTCAAGCGATTCGTTTCCTCCCTGTCGGCATCGTCCAGCTTCGCCGCCAACCGTTGAAGCAAAATCTCCATCGAACCCAATCTACTCTTGATTGCAACCTGGTTCGAATGATTATTCTCGAGTGATTCCTCCATCGCGCGCTCTAATGCCTCGATTCTAGCGTCCATCTTCTTCGATCCCATCTACCGCACAAAGCCCCAAGATTGGAGCTCTGAGACCAGTTAATAGGAACTGGATCAGGAGAATTAGAGAAATGGAACTTTCGAAAATGGCTTTATTAGGAATGGAGTAAACTCCAGCAGTTACAATTGGTGTTTCTTCGAGGGAAACACAACCTCCTCACTCAGTTTTCTCGTGCCTCTCCCTTCTCTCTTCCTTCCCTTTATACATTTGCTGAGTTAGTTAATTATAACTAACTCCCATTCTGTTATCTCACAGCAAATCCTATTTACACCTCCTAGAATACACTTGACCCCATCTACCTCTATCAGGGGTCATGTGAACTTGCAATATCACATGAAAGTTTATGACTGACAAGTATGAACGTCATGCTTTGTCAGTTCCGTTTATTTAGGAAGAATAAACATCTATCTATTTTGTTTAAACAATTGTAGACAAAGGATTTATTACTTACGAGGGAAAAGAAGTACAAAAAATGAGGGTTGAAGAGATCTTTCTAAAGCAGAAAAAAGCAACAATGAAGAGCGTTTACTCAATAAAGCAAACCAGTCCCTTTTCATAATGCTTAAATGAAACCACTTAAATGAGGCCATGAGTTGAAACCCCAATAAGACTAAGAAACAAACATGTAACATGAAAAAGTTGAAACCTAGGAGGGTGATTATTCAGGGAATTGTGTTTTGACTTTTGAGAGAAACACATGCTCAATTGATTAAGGGGAATCCTTTGTATTAGAGTAAAGATCTTTCTTCTTTTTGTGATCATTGTCAGTCAAGCAATAAAGTCTTCCCCCCCCCCCCCCCTCCTCTATTTCCATGTTGGTTCCTAACAACTATGTGTCAGGAAGTCTCACATCGCCTGCTTCAATTCTCGGGGTGCAGCTTTTATATCTGTTGGACAACTTCATTTGATGCCAATTGGTTTTAAGCTGAGATCTAACACTATGATGTATCTTTTAATTAAACAGTGTACATGTCAAATACAAGATATTCCTTTCTGCTATGGAATATTTGCCATTTTCTTCGATGGATGATTCCAAGGGAAATTTTGAAGACATTATAGAGAGGTATATAAGCTGTTGATTTAGAATCTAAATTTTTCATGTGCATATGAAGCATTTTCTTTTCATAACAATAAGTCCATTTGGAACAGAATTTTGTTGAGATCCCGAGAGATTAAGGTTGGCAAATACAATAACCTGTCAGATGTTGCAGAACAACACAGACTGCAGAGTCTTCAAAAAGCTAAAGTCATCCAGTGGCTTTGCTTTACACCACCATCAACAATTACTAATGTCAAAGATGTCAGTAAAAAGCTGCTTCTCCGAGCTCTGGTTCATAGGTAAATAGTGGATCCTATTATATGCTCATCATATTGGATTTTCTGATAAATGCTTGTGAACATCAGGCAATTGAAAGTGGTGAAACCTGGGAATGGTTTTTGACTTTTCAGCCCAATTATTGTACAAAATACAAATGTTTGCAATATCTTGTCAGTATTGAGTGCCTATTCCCATTTTTATTCAACACTCGAACCCACCTGGTGGCAATGAGGCTTTTATTGTAATTTTGGAATATTATTATTTGAATTTCCTAGGTTTAAATAAGAACCTGATTTTTCCAATCCTCCTGTTGGCTGTTGTACATATTTTTTACATTATATGGAATATTTCAATCCATCCCTGCATTATTTGCTCGTGCAGTTTCATTTTGCCCCTCATTCTGAATTTTGTAATCCTTTTACTCCCTCTGTAGCAACATACTTTTCCGGGAGTTTGCTTTGATTTCTATGTGGAGAGTACCAGCAATGCCTATAGGTGCCCACACAGTACTTGGTTTTCTTGCTGAACCCTTAAAACAGCTTGCAGAAACTCTTGAAACCTCTGAGGATTATAATGTTTTTGAGGATCTGAGGGAGTTCCAAGACTGGGTATGCTGAACTAAGCTTTCTTAAATTAGTTATGTAACCTCAATCACATAATTTCTGGCTTGACAGCAGCAGTTAACATTAATATTTTCCATGCATTTAACTAGCGTGAGTATTACTCCTGTGATGCAACCTACCGCAATTGGCTAAAAATTGAAGTAGAGAATGCAGAAGTTCCTGTCTCTGAACTGTCACTAGAGGAAAAGGAAAGGGCCATTTCAGCTGCCAAGGAAACACTGGATGCATCCCTTTCACTGCTACAAAGTGAGTTAGTTGACAATCTTTTTCAAAAGTCCAAATGTTTTAGCAATATATCAATTGTAAAACTTCTATCCGTGTTTCAAAATTAATTATTACATTGAGATTTTAACTATTGGCTTGCAATTCTTCTTTATATAGGAAAAGAACCACCTTGGTTGGCCTCGACCGATCGTATGTATGAATCAGCTGAATCTGTTTTCCTTGAACTTCATGCAACAGCAATGCTCTGCCTGCCATCTGGAGAGTGTTTGTGCCCAGATGCTACTGTTTGTACTACACTGACGAGTGCCCTATACTCTTCAGCTGGTGATGAGGTTGTCTTAAATCAACAACTAAGGGTATGTATTTTCAACCATTGCCAGCTTAAGCCAGCAAATATACAAATGTTTCTTCAACTATTCAATCCCGTGGAATGGTTATAGAATTTCTATTTCATTCCTGTTAGAATAGTCTATGTATTATTGTCGATCTGAATTTTATGCATGATGTGAATTCCTAATTATGTTTGTTAACTGATTTGGGAGCTATTTCAAAATTCAAATCATATGCTTGTCTTTGTACCTTCTGGGAATATTTAAATAGGTTTCTATATGATTTATAATCTAATAATGAGCCCCTATAATTTCAAATCTCTTTCAGTGGGGTCCTCAGTTCCAGTCTATTGTTTGGTGCCTGATTTTTTTCTTTGGAAATATAGAGATCTATTTATAGATTTTAAACTAGAGGGACCTATTTAAAAACTTCCCAATAGTATTTTAAATATATGATTTGATCTCTGTAAATAGGGAAATATGTACAGCTGATAATTAGGGATTATACTCATTATTAGTCATTATAATGTTTCCTTATATTGTAATCTTATTGATTATAAATAAAGGATTACACGAGTGTCAACACATAAATAACAGTCACACATCTAATATAGTACAAGTACTTGAAGATTAATTAAAGGGTAAGGGGACGAGATTTTCTTTAAATTAAAGAGTAAATTACATCCGCACCTCCTGTGTTTTGCTTAAATTTCACCTGATACCCTTTCCTTTTTGCACCCTACAAAAATTCCCTTAATTGTTTAGCTCACATTATACTCAGACTCCCTTCCGTCCAATACACCATTTAATAATTTAACAGAAATTAGGCACATGGTGATCATATGACTTTTAATGAAATTTTATGTTTAAAATATCCTCATCTTCTTTCTCTCAACTTGAAAATATTTTACGACTCTTGTTTCTTTTTGTTTTCTCTGTAATTGGACGTGAACCCAACTTTTTGTTAGACGTGAATCCACCTTCTTGGTACGCAGTGTTAACACCATTCCTTCTTCTTTTTCAATTTTTTAGTTCAATTTTTTTCTGATTGAATATGGTCCTTTGCTTCAAATTTTGTGTTTTGCTTTTGCATTTGTGTTTTAAATTCCTTTCTTTGAAATATTTTTTATGGCAAGGTGTTTAATATAATGTCTCAATCAAGAGCTGCGAGACACATCATAATGTTAAACTGAAAAGATTGAGTAATTCAGTTCAATTTATTTATCATTCGTCCAATTTCATCTCGGAAATTATACATTTCATTTTTCTTGATGATGTAATAGAGACACCGCTATTTAAACCAGCAGACATAATTAAATTGCTTTGACACATTGATTTTAATTTCAAAATCAGTTTTGTTGGATAGTCACCCATGAGATGCTTCTTTAAATGTAGATTGATAATAACTCAAACAGTAGACTGTAAAAGAAATGTTATTTTCATTAGGGAACAGAGGCAAAATTATATTTCACTATGAATTTGGTTATTGGTCCATTATCTTTCCTTGTGTTTTTGAAAATTCCTTGCAAGTAATTATTATTATACTAATAAATTGTCAATAATGTTTACAATGCAAAAATGAGTATAAAACAAGACCAGATAATGATAGAGGAAGGGAACAATGGAGAACTTGTGAACTCGAAGAGGAATGGTAAGAACTCGCGAACAGTGAAAAGGAATGGAACATGAACGTCGTGAGAGGAAGAGGAACTCGCACCCCGTGGACGCTAAAGAAGAACTCACCAATAAAATGAAGATGAACAGTAATCGTGAATGAAAAAGAGGAATGGAACGTGGATCCTGAATTTTGAAACTAATTGGAAAGGGATATTTTGGATTTTACAATTAAAATATAAGGACAATTTCGTCTACTCACATATTTTAATTAACGTTATTTAACGGAGTTAACAGAAAGGGGGTAAAAGTAATGTGAAAAAAGGAAGGGGTATCAGGTGAAATTTGAGCAAAACACGGGGTGTGAATGTAATTTACTCTAAATTAAAAAGTGAAATGTTTGATGTTTCAAGAGGAGAAAAGAATAACTGGAGAGCAAATAATTCATTAAATTTGTTTTGGTAAAAAACTAAATTTGTTTAATGTGTCTAATTGGTGATTGGTTCTACCTTGCTATGTAATTGTTATAAGTTTACGATCTGTTATTTTGCAGGTGAATGTTTCCGTATCTTCAAGGGACAGTTATTGCATTGATGTTGTTCTTCGTTGCTTAGCAATAACTGGTGATGGACTTGAACCGCATGATCTCAATGATGGTGGTATTCTTGGCACAATCATGGCTGCTGGTTTTAAAGGTAGTAGTATTATTTAATTAATGGCTAGCATTGGTTAATTATAAGTATGGCTTAGATCCAAATGAGTGGGATGTTGCATATAGCAATATGAGCTTCTCATTTTTGTCCTTGGAAGTTTTTCTCAGGGATACACTTCCTTTTGGCCTTTGCATTTTTTAGATCAAATTCTGGCTACTAGCTTTAGTAGCTCGGGTAGAATTGAAGAAGTTAAATTTTCATGACAATGACAATGTGCAATATATCTATTATTTGGTCATAATTTTTAGGTTATGGCTCACTGGTTTGGGATAATATTAGGCAATTCATGATTGGCTTTCATAGACTATAAGACTAGGTCATACCTTTTTTGAGCTTGAGTTACCATCACAGGTGAGCTTCCTCGGTTTCAAGCTGGAGTTACAATGGAAATATCCCGTTTGGATGCTTGGTATTCTGACAAAGATGGCACCTTAGCGTGCCCAGCAGCATACATCGTGAAAGGACTTTGTCGTAGGTGCTGTCTCCCAGAAGTCATTCTTCGTTGCATGCAAGTAAGTGAACAGATAGTGGTGACATATATTAACCTCTTGTTGGTGAAAACTACTTTAAGTAAAACCAAACTCTTGGTATTTTTTTTCAATGCGGGTACATTAGTAACCACTTTTGGGCATCATTATTTAGTTGAGTGGTCATTTGTTTCTAAGCAGAATATGTAAAAAAACTACGTATCCCATTGTCCATAGGTTCCATGCTATGCGCAGGTAAAGGGGAGGAATATTGTATATAGCTTTACCCTTACATATGCAAAGAAGCTGTTTTCGGATTCTAAGCATAATATGTACACTAATTTTTTTTTTTAAATATTCTCTTTGGAATTTTCAGATATTTATTATGTGCAATTTCTGTCTTATCTACAGGTTTCTGTTTCTCTTATGGGATCGGGAGTCCTGCCTGATTGTCATGATACTTTGATAGAGCTGGTTGGCAGTCCTGAAACTGACTTTCTTCACTTGTTTAGTCAACAGCAATTACAGGCAAGATTATAATTTCACATTTCTCAAAGAAACATTAGAGGCTCTTTGCTTTAAACTCCATTCTTCGTGTATTAGCCTATATTATGTTTTCGCGTAGTTGTGAGACCTATAGCCGTATTCTTTTCATTATTGGCTTCAACACACAGGAGTAACTGGATGGAGACAGACATGACATCTCTTGCCATTTTTTTAATATTACTGAGACACCCATTTTAACAGTCTTTTTATTAATTTCATTATCACAAGTGCGATAAGATGTTTAGGAATAGCAACACCAGAACACCTAGTTGTCCATTCCTTGCATCTCAGTTTAAGTATCTAAGTGATTGAGCCACTGGATTATATGTAAATGAAAAATATTAGAGGGGGTATGTCGGTTGGCGACAAAAAAATTCTCATATTTTGTCAATTTGTGGCCTGACTGGATGTTTGTCTTTTCACTGTAGGAGTTTTTATTGTTTGAGAGGGAATACTCAATCTGCAAAATGGAGATTACAGAGGAATGATTATTGCCCCTTGAGCTTACTGAGCTTGGTTTGGTGTTCTTCTTGAGCTTCAAATTTTGAAAGGATGAAATGCCTTATAAACGCTAACATTTTCTTATTTATAGTAATTACTTTGCTTTTAGAAGAAAGAGCAAGGTTGAAAGTACTTGATGCTTATTGCACCAGGTGACCGGAGAGTCTGCTGTAATTGTATGCTTATGGTGTTACCATTTTCTTATCACAGGTTCCAGACTCGTGCATTCCCCAATTCCAAAAAATTATTGCAGAGTGTATTGTGATTTTTTTAGCCTTGTTCTCAGAGTGAAAAAATATCCCTTTGTATATAATTCTGTATTATTCTAATTAGATTTTTTTTAATTTTTTTATATCGTTATGGTTCGCTTTTCCGCTCTGCTTGGTTTTTTGTCCTTTCTTTGCATGTAGGCATATAGCCCGTATACATTCAGCAAGCCAATAATGCATGAATATCATTAATTAATTTTCAAGTTATACATCTAAAATTCTACAGATTTTTGTTTAATGTTGATTCTTATTCGAAATAGGTTATCATCAATGGAGCATGATTCTCGAGATGTAAATTAATTTACTTAATTTTATCCCCAACTTTTTTATTTTTGGAGAATTTTATCCCTATTTTGTTTTATTCGTTTAGCGAATTTTATCTTCATTTTTTATGCCTATGTCAGCTTGCCACATCAAATCAATGATAAAAAGTAAAATTGGTAAGTTTTTTTTAAAAAAATTAAAGGTAAAATATGTCAAATTAATTTATTGGAATAAATTTTTAAAATGAAAAAAAAGTGATAGTAAAAACAATAAATTAATCATAATAAAAAATATAAATAAATTATTGAAGGAGATAAGATTTTAAGAAAAATTCTTAAAACTTGTTAGCATTGAAAAAAAGCTCTTAAAATATTTTCGTTAAAGAATAACT
>PYAF01003902.1:458248-479286 GCA_007407185.1 Glycine tomentella | reverse complement strand
ATATAACAAAGCTTCAATTTCAGCAATTGATGGAGTTCTTTTCTTGCCTTCAATAACAGCAATAACAGATGCATAGTCTGAAGGAAGTCCTTCCAAAATAGCATCAACATATTCCTCATGACGAACTGGAACACCTACACCAGCAAGCTCATCCACAAATCCTTTAATTTTTCTTAGATACTCATCCATAGACCTGTCAGAAAGTCATACTGCACGCATGGCAGTTCTCAATTGTCTAGCCCTGGATTTAGTATGAAGACTGAAGTGTTCATGGATCTTTTCCCAGACTTGATAGGAATGAGTGGATCCAAGAACTCGAGAAAGAACAGATTTGGAAAGTGTAGATTGGAGCCAAACAAGTAAGGTTTGGTCCTATACTTCCCAAGCCTCATATTGAGGATTGACTCGATCAGCAGTACTGTCTTCCTCAGTCAGATATCTCGGAGGAATTACCAGATTAACAACAAAACGTCGAAGCTTATGAGCTTTCAACACAGGTTCCACATGTTGACGCCAATGGAGTTGGAGTCATCAAGCTTTTCAGCAATCGTAGTTGGAAAGGAATGTGAACCCAAACCTGACGGAGCGGAAGCGGAAGCCATAGAAAAAATAAGCAACAACAGACCAAATCACGAGCAAGCAGAAGCTAGATCAGCGAACAGAATTGATCCAAACAGATTTAGGAAAACTCAATTCTGAAAAGGAAATCAACCAAAATTAACTCCTAACATCACAGAGATGTACGAAAAGAGAAATTGAAGCCCAATTGAGACCGAACGTAAACAGAAGAATGAACAGTAACAATCACGAAGCCGAAAAAGTCGCGTACAGAGAGAAATTGCGTTTGAACAGTAACGAACTGATAAAGAAGTTCAAACCAGCTTCAATTAGGACAGACAGCACCGAAAGAGAGATCCTTAGGTCAGACAAAGCCAATCGAAGTCGTACGAAAGAACAGGAACCAGCGCAATGAAGTATCGAACCGTGAACGAGAGCCGCATGAACAGTAGAAAAATTCCAACGAAGAAGAAGACTGAAACGAACGGCTGAAGAAGACGACTGAAACGAACAGCTTAACGGATGAACATGCACTGCTTGATCAGTGCAAAAATTTTGCTCTTGATACCATGTTACAAAAATTGAACGAGAGAGAGAGAGAGAGAGAGAGAGAGAGAGAGAGAGAGAGAGAGAGATGAACAGTAACTGAATTTCACTTTATTTAGAAATGAATGAATAGTCAGTTAAAAAACTGTGCATGTGAGATATTTATAACCTCTCACCACTAAGTAGATGAAAACTGACAGCTGTGCATTGCAGCTTCAGTGAACATACAGGTGTGCAAAATAAAAGGCTAACTACTAACTACAGCCTTGCTAATTACTAACTACAGCTTATTTACAAAGGAGTGCTGTTAGCAAAAGCTAACAGCACTTACATGCTCTAATAAGTTATATACAGATAGATCCTAAGGATTTACATCTGAAGTTAGTTGAGTGCATTCTGCTTAAATTATTTAATATTTTAATCACTGTCATATTATCCTCTGTTAAGCCTTTCAAATATTCATTTCTTTTCTATATTTATCATAGTTTGATTACGTTGATGCAGAGGATCATCTCCTCACATTACCCAATACTGTAAGTTTCATTATAGACTTTTTTTTTTTTTTTCATCTATATACACAGATACTAAGCATTTACATCTTAAGTTAGTTGAGTGCATTCTGCTTCAATTATTCAATATTTTAATCTATTATTCACTTTTTGTCATATTATCCTCTGTTAAGCTTTTCAAATATTCATTTTCTATCTGTATTTTATCATAGTTTCGCTTTCATCACCTTGTCAAACCTTGAGGCTTTGAGACCCTTCAAGGGAATCCATTTTCTGTTGCCATTTTTTCCCATTGCTTCCTTTCATTTTTTTTCCATGTATAATATGTCCATAATGTTATTGTCATATTATGGTAAAGTTGTGTCTTGGTGACTTGTTGGTCATGGGTTCGAATCCGGAAATAGCCTCTTTGCATATGCAAGGGTAAGGTTGCGTACAATTTCCCTCCCCCTTACTTGCGCATAGCGTGGAGCCTCCGGGAAAGGGGTATGTAGTTTTTTTTTATAGTTATTGTCATATTACTTCCTCATCACACTTGTCTTGTTTATCTTTCCTCTGCTTTATACTAACTCACTATTTGTCCATTGTTATTTTGAAAAGACTGTTTTTGTGGATAATTTGTTAATTTCTCAGCATTAACTTGATGGTTCATTGGTCATTGTTGACATGAAATTGCTATTAATGTAAGGGAGTTTCTGCAAGTTTAATGTTCTGATTTATGTGACCTTTTGTGGATCAGCATTCTGCAGATTTGCTTGCACAACAGTTCTGTTCACTGGTATGTTTCTATATCTGACATGGAACCATATAAAGAACATATCTTTGTCATTTTGATTTTTTTAAAGTTTAATCTGCCTATTGTAGATGATATGCGAAGGATATGTAAAGGAAGATGATCAAATCCAACTTAAACCAAACCGGGTAAACCTTCCATTGGGCAATCAATCTACTACCCCTAATAATGCTGTAGTTGAAATGCAACAATATGGAGAAGCCATTCCTGGTCAATCATCCAATGAAGTTGCAAAACCAGCTAGTGGCAGTAATGCACCTATAAACCTCTCTCAGAATCTTGTAACAAACCCAAGGATGTTGCCACCTGGAGGAAACCCCCAAGCCTTACAGATGTCCCAAGGACTTCTCTCTGGTGTTTCAATGGCTTCAAGACCACAGCAAATGGACTCACAACAAGCTGTACAACAACAACAGCAGCAGCAGCAGCAGCTGCAACAAAATCAACACACACTCATTCAACAGCAGAATGCCCAGTTCCAGAGGTCTCCTATGATGCTTGGGACAAATCAGCTTTCACACTTAAATCCAGTTGGACAAAACTCCAACATGCCATTAGGTAATCACATGCTCAACAAGCCTTCAGCTCTGATTCAGATGTTCCAACAACAGCAACAGCAACAGCAACAGCAGCCTCAAATGCAAAGGAAAATGATGATGGAACTTGGACAAGCTGTGGGAATGGGTAACTTGAGAAATAACCTTGTTGGGCTTGCACCCATGGGCAACCCTATGGGAATGGGAGGTGCGAGGGGAATAGGAGGAAGTGGAATCTCAGCACCAATGACATCTATTACTGGCATGGGAAATATGGGTCAGAGCCCAATGAATCTTAGCCAGACTTCAAATATCACTAATTCCATAAGCCAACAGTTTAGGTCCGGATCGTTAAATGCAGCATCTGCTGACTTTATATCAAAGCTTAGATTGGTACATCAGAATCGTCAAAGCATGCTAGGGTCCCCTCAGTCTAACCTAGCTAGCATCTCAGGGGCCAGACAAATACACCCTGGTGCTACTCCTAGTCTTTCAATGTTGGGCAGGGCTAATACAATGCAGCGACCAATTGGACCTATGGGTCCACCAAAGATGATGGCAGGGATGAATCTTTATATGAATCAGCAGCAGCAACATCAACAACCCCAACAGCAGCAGCAGCAGCAACATCAACAGCAATTGCAACTCCAACAGCATATGCAGCAGCAATTACAGCAGCAGCAGCAGCAACAACAAGAAACAACTTCACAATTGCAGTCAGTTGTTTCACCCCCACAGGTGGGATCACCATCAATGGGCATTCCACCATTGAACCAACAAACGCAGCAGCAAGCCAGCCCTCAGCAAATGAGTCAACGAACTCCGGTGAGTCCACAAATGAGCTCAGGTGCAATTCATGCCATGAGTGCTGGTAATCCTGAAACTTGTCCAGCCAGTCCACAGTTGAGCTCTCAGACCCTTGGCTCTGTTAGTAGCATAACAAACTCCCCTATGGACATGCAAGGTGTTAACAAGAGCAACTCTAATGCACAATGAAGCTACAAAGCCTAAATTGTTCAAATCAGTGCCCCTGTCACCTTAGTTGTTGGAAACTGTTGAAGCAAATAATGTTGAATATTGGTGCATTGAATCATACCAGAAAATGATAATTATTTACTTGAGTAAACAAAGCATATTGAATAAATATGCTGCTCTTTGTAAGTCTGCGGGGAATCACATGCATTATGTCTGTTGTAAATAGTTTCTTGTTTTCTTTTGCATCATTAAACACATCAGTGTAAGTTTTAGGATATTTAGGCCAAGATTAACATGTTTTATTCTATAGCAACTTTATGGAGTGGAGTAGCAAGCTTTTTTTTTTCCAAGTGAAAAAAAAGAAGAAAAAAAATCTCGTTCAGGTTTTTGTTCATCTTTCGGTTGTCTGTTTATATAATGCATACAAAGTTAATTCATAGTTGCAAGCCTTAATGGGAGACGTTGGTTTGAACTTTGATGGTGTATAAATTGCAATACTTGCTTGCATGCAATTCGGAACTAACATAATCATTGTAAGTTAATGAACAGTTCGAGTTTAGATTATTTCATTTTGCTTGCAGAAATGTAGATAGTCACAATCACAGTATCCAGAAGAGTTTTACTTAAAAAAATCCTATAATATAAAATAGCTAAGTCTCTATAAATTAAGTCGGATTAAAATTTTGAACAAAACAGATGATAAATTAAGAAAAACCAAAGTGATCGAATCGCATCTTTTCCCCCTTCCTTTAAAACCGATCTAATCAGATACGCGAAAATCCCAATTCACCAAACTTGTTGAGAAGCAAAACTCCATTGACCCTAGTTTCGCTGTTCACTCACGTTCACCTTCTCACCAGTTCTCATCCCCAAATCCGTAAGAATTTTCGCATACAACAGAGGAGGGTGGGTTTTGGGGCTTTCTCTTTTCAAATCTGCTTCTCCCTTTTATTCTTGTGCTGTATGGTTTTCGGATTGTCCAATTGCGTGTACGTTGTGGTCCGCTTTTTTTATTGTTCCTATATAGGGAAGTTTATGTTGTTGTTCCATGCATCCCACGTGCTTGTGATTTTGTTCCCTTTTAGGTTCTATTTTGATTCGTTTTTTATTTGGTTCTGTTGTAGATTCATGTGCTATTTAATTGCATTATACTTGTAAGTACGTTGTTATTAATTTAATCATGTTAGTACATGTTTGAAAATCAGGTTGAAAATGAATTTTGCTTGTATTTTGTTTAATCTGTTTGATTTTTATTGAAACACGTAGCATAATAATTTCAACTACAAACCAAACATCTTAATATGTAAATTTGGATCGACGTTGATAAAATCAATTTAAAATAGAAATGATTTTGATTAAAATTAATTTTAAAATAATACGATTTATGTTTGAATATTTTATTATAAAATCAAGTTAAAAATAAAATTTAATACAAAATTTCAGATTTAACATAAAAATATTTAAAACTGTTTCAAATCCGGAACAATTCTGATTGTTTTTCCAATATCAATTTCAAGACTTAGAATCTGAAGACAAAACCAAATATGCATCTAATTGGCCTTTGAATCCTTTCTCATGTTGGCTTCGTGGCCCACCTGTAATGGGGACCACCGTGATTCTTTGTGTGGGTCCCCCTTGTTTATTCCTTTGTCTTTTTGCTGTGAAATCTTAACCTCACGGGTTGTTGTGCTTTAAAATGTTGTTTTCATTGTTTCAAAAGTTCTTCTTTGTCTCTCTTGTACTGTGCCTTTTTGCTCTGTCAGATTTTGTATTGAAGCAAGAAATTTTAGCTAAGTTGAAATTCACACGGAGGAGAACAAAATCTTAATTTCTGCTTCAATGTAAAAAAGTTTGGCTAAGCTGCACTAGTATTTTCTGTTAATCATCTTAATCATAATTATGATTAATTACTGTCTTCTCTATATTTGTATAATATTCTTGTTTGTGTTCACTTTGGTGTCATGTGATCCATGTTATCGACCTCACCAAGTGAGATAAGACTTTGTTGTTGTATTCTTGTTTGTGTTCATCATTTAGTTTTTCTACATTCTTCTTGTTCATCTTATGAGTGTTCTATTTATGCCACTTTTCTGTATTCCTCAGTTGTTGCTGTAAACTCTGTAGTTGCCATATCTTCTTGTTTCTCTCCTTTTCCAGGATGGCTAAGACTAGGCCAGATACTGAAGCTTCTGCTGGGAAGAAGAAAAAAGTGCTCATTCAAACTATGTTAGACACCTTGCTAGTTAACCAAAGACACACCAAATAACATTAACAAAAAAGGATTAACAAAAAACGTATGTGGGGACTAAGCCAAAATCCATAAACAAAGTCAAGTGAACCTATAAGAAGGGAGAGCAAGACAGTTACCAAGAGATTCACCCCTAAGAAAACGTTGAGTGTGCCCCACCAACAAAAAGTTGTCTTAGGGGACACTCCATGATCAGGCAAGGAGGTCAACACAGGTATTCCCTTCTCAAAAAATGTGTGAAAATCTTTACAATTATACAGGCAATTTTTCCATCTAAATATAATAGGAATATTTTAAAATAGATAATATCATTCTAAATATAATATCATGTTATACAAAATTTTACCTATTAAATAAATGTTTTATTAATAATGTATAATTACTCATAAAATTTATACTTTTAAAAAGAATATAAGATATCAAACTAGGTTTAGACCACATAAAGAAAATCCATCAAAACTAATATTGAGCCAGATTGAGTCATGCCCTAGAATAACTAGATTTAGACTGTTGATTAGCAAAATAATTTTAAATTTTATTTCGATAGAATATATTTTATTTTCATAGATTACATGTTAAACACAAATAATTAATTTGAGAAATATTTGAAAAGGAGTTGTGACATGAAAAAATTTGTCAATATTATTAGAAAAGTCAACTGAGTGAAAATATTTGAGAAATATTTATTGGTAAGATAAAAGTTTTACATTGCAATAATTACAAACATAATTATGTAAGAGCGTCTCATTATTTTAAGAAACTAATATTTATTTTGTAGAATATAATTTTTACTTTTAAATTATTTGAGAAATTAAAAAAAAAATAGAAATTATTGATGCAAGTGTAAAGTAATTAAGAAAAGGCAAGTATTAAACCTATGACACATCAAGTAAAATCCTGACGTGGCAAAAATATTGACTTAGTTGTCAATATTACTTTTTTTTTTTTTGTTTTGAAAAGATGTTGTCAATATTACTTAAACGTCAGAATTTTTATATTGCAAATAGAAGTTAATAGATACATAGAGAACACTTTATTTATATTTTTTTTCTAGTACTACTGAATGATATTTGACATCACTGAAGTTAAAGGAACATACCCAACGAAAGATATAGCTTTTTTTGGCTGAATACGAAAGATATATAGCTTTTCTAGCCTTTCAATTCACAGGTGAGGAGGGGTCAGGATAGAAAATAAATATGATTGCAAGATTATAGGTTCTACATAAACCATTGGCACAATTACAGAGAAGGAGCTTAGAGGGAAACACATGCTTTTGCACAACAATTTTTTTTTAATTCACACATTCCCTTTGTCTCTCAAATCATGCAAGAATTTGCAGTTGTCCCCATAATAGCATCTCCCACGGGCATAATGTCTACACACCTGCTTTTGCTTATCATAGCTTTCTCTATTTGGTAGCACCTGTTGAGAGTGGTTTGCATATGCCAAAGGCATCCTATGATGATGATGATGATGGTGGTATTTCTGAATAATGGTTGGTTTTTCTCTGAAATGGGAGTCAGCATAATTGTAGTATGCACTATGATCAGCTCCCCTCCTCATGTGACCAATATCAGAAATATTCCTAAAGTCACCTGTGCTACAAGCTTGCTGATTATGCATATTGTGAGCAGTAAATGAGGTTCTTCCTAAAGTTTTAGAATCCACATGATGTCCAGTTACAGCTGTTGGATTATTTACAATAGAGGATGTTTCTTTCCTTATGTTGGCAGATAAACCTGAATTTCGCGATGGAAATTCTGGCTTCTCTGGATTAATGGGTACATTTGTTTCTTGAGGTTGATATTGTGGCCTTGTAATATGTGAATTTGATTGACTTTGGTTCCTTGCTGAATCCTTTTTGGAGACCCTGAACGAGTAGAATGCAGAAGTAAATGTAATTATTATGTAAATATAAGTAGCTAATACTACTTACAGTGTTAGAAGACAAGATACGTTGTACCTATTTTCCTTAATTTTTTTCCTCTTTTCCTTTTCTTGCATCCTTGCTTCTCTATCTTCCCTAGCAAGAGATCCCCTTGAGTGTTTTTCCATCAATATTTTCTGCCTTTTTGCTTCATCCTCCCATTTCTAAAATAAGACATGGAACATAATAATCATTAAATAATATGGAATAACTAATTGATATCAGAAGGAGGAATGCTGCCAAATGAGGAACCTGTCTCAAAGTCTTTAACCTATAAAGGTTTCGACCCTTAATCAGTAGGGGGTAAAGGGGAGGGAGAGGCTTTTCTCCTTTGCTCCAGAGTACTTCAATCTTTAGAAAAAGCATATTGTTACAGGAAGAACAAAATAGTGATTCAAAGATAACCTACTTGCTAGCGGCTTAGTAAATTATACTGCTATCCAAGAGGGATAATGTGCATCTTTATTGGGATATAACAAAAAAATCATTCAAGAAATGGAGACCGCAGCTCTTTATACTGCTGTCCAAGAGGGATAATGTGCCTCTTTCTTGGGATATAACAAAAATCCTTCAAGAAATGGAGACCGGAGCACTAAAAGATTCGTATAATAGTAGCATATTTTTACTTTGCAAACGTATTGAAGGAATTAATCCCTTGTATAACAACCATTACGTCAGTATCCATCTAAAAGAACGATCCAGAATTTTTCTAACCGTAAACGTATGCTGTTGTTTAGCAGCACCATAACTTTCTTTCACTATGCGGCCTGCGACAATCCTTTTGCCACAAGGTGAACCACTTGCACTCCTGGATGCTAGGTTAAACCTGAGAAACCAATTCTGATAAGGAAATGGAAGATGGTAGTAATTTAGCAATAACTTCACCAACATCATTAATCTCTCCTTTGGAAGTCAGTTATCTACTGGACCATATATCCAATGGCATATATTAGTGAATAGTAAGCATAATAATGCTGTGAATGTCTAGCTTTATGTATGCGTTTTAAAAAAATAAATAAGTTTATAAAATATGGCATGTGAGATCTCTGCCATTTATCATGCATTGAGAAAGACCAAAGTAAAAAGAACAGCTTACATTTCATAGACATTTTGCTCAAACAAAACAACATCACCAGTGCATGCATCACCTGCATATAGCAAATATTTTCAGTTTCTGCAGCCTGAGACGATAAAAATAAAAGGCCAGAGCAGATAGTGATTACACATATAAAAGATGTGGCACACTGCAAAAACCGTAAAACAGATCACAGAAATCAGAACAGTAAATAATATAAACAAGAAAAAGCAAATATATATTTAATATTTTTAATAATGTATCTACTGGTGAATGCTTAATAGATTTGTAAAATAAAGAACTCAATTAGAAATTTGACCAGTAAATAAAATGTTTAAAAAAAAAAAAATACTAGGAGAGTGGGACCGTTCCTGGGACTAGGTCACTGGGACTATGAATATTCTTGTGGTCAGAGTTATGAAGTATCAGATTTTTTTTTTTTTCAAACTTATGAAGAACACACGGAGGCAGTTTACATATTATGTTAACCTGAACAAGTGATCTTAATTTTTTGAAATGCTACATTTAAATAAACATATTTAAAAAAAATCACAAGTACACTAACCTTTACAATTCAACACAAAGCTTGAAGGCGGATACTTCTTCTCCCCTCCATTTAAAATCCTGAAAATCCCAAGGAGAATCAGAGAAATCGTACAATTTTCTTTGGAAAAAAAACAACTAGTTGCACACAAAATATCAATTACTCTAAATGCTCCTTTATGCGTTGTATAAGTGTATCCTTGTTTCCAGTTAGCCTCAGACCATTCTTCCTCAGATACAACTTGCATTCATCCACTTTCAATTTCTCTAACAGTCCCACTGCCAACCAAAATAATTGAGAAACAAACATGTTTAACAGAAAACTTAAACACATATAACACAGTAAAACACACACATAATGTTCCATTTCCACTTTTAAGTTTTAAGTAACAAGTAACAACACAAAGGGTTTTAAGAGAAAACTTGTTTACTTAAAGGTGTTGTTATGTATCTAACATGAAGCAAAAAATAGCTAAAATATTATTTTCCTCTTCACACTAAACCTCAAAATGAAGAAGAAGATGATTAACCTTGGATTAATTTTTGAACTTTCTCAAAGTGCTCTCCATCATGAGCAGAAGCATTCACCTCCTCGCCTAGACCCTTATCTTCGACAACGCTGCAAACACTAAACTACCACGAAATAAGGCTTAAAAATCCGATTTTGAAAAATGGGGTGGAAAGGAATCATGAGATTACCTCGCTTTTGCCTTGTGCTTAAGTGAGAGGATTGAGATCTTGCTATGAGTTTCTTCGAGCAAGTCGAAATCAGGGTCTTCTTCCAAATCGTCCCAGTCGGAGTCCGCGTCGGATCCTTCGGACTCGGTGGTGATTTCGTGCAGCTCCATAGGTAAATTTTTGGTCGCCGTTGATGGATGAAAACGTTGATAGTTTCCGCAATGTAAATATGGAACACAACAGGGTCGTGACCGTTGAAAAGTCAGGGTTTTGAAATTGGCGTGAGATTCAAAAATAAATAAATAAATTTTAGTTAGATTAATAATTAATAATATAATATGTAGTATATTATTATTTATTTTTGTTGTTAATTATTATTATTACTATTATATTATACAGTTAGATAGCTGATTTTTCGTTGTAAAATTCCTCGACTTAGCTTTATAATGAATCTCTTTTGTCTTCGATATTTATTCACACAGCTTTTAGGTTTCGAGGTAGTAAATAAATAAAAAATATATCAAAGTTCTTTTTTATCTTAATTTTTTTAAGACAATAAAAAAAAGTTGTGCAACGTTTCGATAAGAAAAGATAGAGTACTTTTAATATTTTCTCGGTAAAAAAATTAAATAGTTAATTAATTAAAAATTATCCTATGTATCACCTTTAAAATAATCATTACATAATTAGTTAATTAATTGAAAATCATTACACAATTTATAATTAGATGAGAGTGTAAAAAAAATTAGATTATCAACGTATCCTAATTGTAGAACGAAATATGGAGGAAAGAAATAAAAGAGATAAAAAAAAGAAAATAAATTAAAGAGATATATTATTTAGATAAATAAAAAGAGTTATGATTCTTGAACATTCACACAACAAACATTCTATCAAAAGATTTTATATTTTTAATTCCAATCTTTTTATCACATAATATCATCTATACATCTATATTTCTCCAATTTTTATCTCGAAATTTTATGCATAGATACTTATGTGCTATGCTTATAGATTCTTTTTAGTCACAAAAGCGATTCCATGGAATACAGACCGCAAAAAAACGTATTATACTTTAAATAATATAAATAAATAAACTTAAAAGAATTAAGGTCTTTTTTTTTTTTTTGTGCAATCTTAGGTCTTCTTGACTATGGGGATTTGTTGTTACTTTTCAATTGCAAGAAAAATGAGTTCAATGTGTTATTAAACACCTAAAGAGAAATAGAGATAAAAAAAATAAAAAAATAATTATCATTTCATAAAATACATAATTTCAATATTTATTTACAATGGTTATTTATAGTATTACCTCGTGTATTTCTATTTTTAAATTTAATTCAAATTCAAAAATATCACTACGATGCATGAAGGCTTGGTTAGTTATTTGCAAATGACCAACTACTCCGCATATATACTTGGTATCGTAAGGAGCAAGGGAGGATATGATTGTTAAGTTTCCAAATAATAATAGAACTTTCGTCCAAGGTCAACATTTCAGATGTCGACCTGTGTCTCAAGGAGCTTATTCATGATGGTGAATGAATGTTGTCTCATATCCATCCAACCCTTCCTACCAACTTTATGGAGGAACATGGCCTTTTCTGCTGCCTGTTTCTAGGAGTGGCTTATTTGATGTGTATGGGGTCCTATCACCAATCCACTTTCCTTGTGCAGTATATCTTCACTTCAGGGAACTGTTCTTAGCTGCATCCCCACGCGGTGCTTATTGTCTGAGCTCTGGAGATGATCCAGAGAGATTGGACTATCTCTTTTGGTATTAGGCAGTCTCAACTCTCTTGTATAGTTGATTCTCCTTATCCTGCTCTAGCCACTCCTTTTAAGAGGAGGTCTAGTGTAGGCGCTTTTTTTTTCTTTTCACAGAAGCAAAAAAAAACGCCCAGCTACTCTTAAGATGTTGCCACCTCTGGAAGTGCAACTGCTCATTACCAACATCTTACAAAACATTCATCCTTAAAAGACCGAAATGTTTTGTTTACTTTTATTTTTCCTTTCAAAATATTGAATGATAATTATTGCTTCATTCGAACAATAATCTTACAATATTTCATTTAAACAACAGTGCTACATCAACATCAGTTAATAAAAATAATATTGATAAACTTACCTTGTTCATCTAAATGCAACAAAACACTAAAAGCTCAGATCTTGAATACTCTATAAGGTAAATTGTAAAAACGAAATGAAATAGAATTTCCCCGTTTTAGAACAAGTATTCCACACTACTCATTATCATTATGTTAGCTGTATATAAAACGCAATTTTAATTCAGCGGCTCAAATGGAAACAATAAAATCGAAGAGGTAATATATTTAATTCATTAACGCAATAATCCTGAAAATAATTGAGAAGTATAAAGAAGAAATGCCTATATGCATCCCCACGGGGATAAAGTTTTCTCATATCCTGGCTCCTTACTATAAAGGTCAAAAGGTTCCTGTTCCAGAAAGACTGATCCAGACGTAACAAAGGATAACAAAGGATGGCCTCTTTTTTTTTTTTTCTAAACCAAAGTTGTCAAGAAAAAGTCGACGTCATCTCATGCATAAAGGGTTCCCACCAATCTGTGCAAATCTGGATAATCATGTGAGAAAAGCAAGAAGCCACAGAATCCAGGTTTTAAATGTCATACTGAGCTCGATCACCATAGTTTATTTTTGATCCAGAAAAGTACGAAGACAACTCCAAAAACAATAGCAACAGGGGCCCACTTCCGAATCAGAGCCTACAGCAAATATTTGATTTTAAATTATTTATTCACAATGCTGAATATAACCAGAAGCTTCAAAGCAAATCATCACGTCCTAACATTACACAGGGTTATATCGGATCCAACAACCATCAACTTATCATTTAATACTACTAGAAGGGTAATGTTTTGTGTTTAAGAACGCATGCACTGCAAAATATCATTAGGATTTCAGAGAAATGGTAAACATGCTATAGGGTTTCATCTACATTTATTAAATTGGTACATCATGGAATGACTTAAATAGTGATATAGGAATATCTTTAACTTGCATTTAGAAACCCGAGAGACACTCACTATATTAACCTAAACATTATCTGCAGGGATAGGCAGTCGGCACCAGTTCATGAAAGTTTACAAATAAAAAGAGTAAAAAACCATCAACTGATCCAATATATGACATTTGATGATAGACCATCTGGTTATAATTCTATTTAACAACCAAATACTACATATTAACCACAGGCTACGCAAACTAAAACTAGCACATAAAAAAGCTTAGATTTCAAAGTTAATACAAGTTGGAACATTTAAAAAAATAATAATTACAGCCCCAGTACAAGAACAATATTTCATCTTTATATTCAAGTTAATGGAAAGGATTTATAACCAAAAAGTAAAGAAAGTGTCACGTTCCAAATCTCTGTCGTTGTATTTAGGCAAAAGCCAATAGAAAATGCATAACAGCATAAATTCTAACTAAGACAAAATTCGCACATTGCATGCTTCTATATTCTATCTAAATTACGGAAGCAATTCCTAGCACACAATTTCCAATTGCAGCATGATATTTCAGAGACGAATCAAATTAAGACATGTCATCATCCAAATAGAAAAAGCATAGACTAGCAAAATAGCAAAAATATAAGATATTGCATGATGCTGGAAAGCTGAAAATGACTAACCTGCCGGTTTAAATCTCTAGCCTTATCAGCATATATGCGAGATTCTGATGATAAGCGACTGGACATTTGGCTGACCTCTGCAAATAAGATTTTGAAATCAAATAGGGCATAAATTTCAAATTTCACAAGTAAAATCATCAAATACACCAAAACATACAAACAAAATTAAGCTGCATTAGAAGTGGAAATAAGAGGAGATTATCTATCAGAATAATGGAGGTGGAAGTGTGGAACTAGGAAAGTTCAGCAGAAGTTTCTGAGAACAATCTTTATAAGAACCTCATATCCAGGTTAAGAAACTAGGAGCAGGAAATTGCAAACATTTGAAGTTAATGTTGTAAAGATAAAACTAATATCCTATTCAAAATGATCTTATGTTCATTTTATTTAACACTAACTGGGGCACATTTTGATTGCTTTTCCATTGCAGCAGCTTATCAAGAGGGTAAATACGTCTCTAGCCTTTAATTTGACATGGTAATCATCCCTTAAGTGAGATAACTAATAAAGATGTCTATCAGAAAAACTAATATTATAGACAAGTTTAGAAGGCCAGAAGAAACTTGGACATTGTTAACTACAGCATCTTTATCTCTACTCAAGCCAAGTGTCTGACAATCAGGCAAATCCAACTAAAATGGATGCATACATAATAGAGACCTCAATTCCCATAATACTATATTCTTAAGGAAGTTTGTGACTACAAATTTAGATGTTGCATTCCAATCAATCAGCAGACAATGATAAAAACTAAAATTATTCAGAGAATTCAATAAATATCTTACGGTCCAACTGTTCACCAACACCAAGAACTTCCTGCACATTCCGAGTCATTATCTGGTGGACTTCATAGAGTTCATCATTCAACTTTGCAATATTGCGCTGAGTATGGGTATCCTGGTAAAGTTTCTTTGTCTTCTGGATAAATGTATCTTTTAAACAATTAAAAGGAAAAGAAAAGAAAAGTAGATTAAGCACCAGTGGAAAAAGAGAATAATGCTATAAATGGTAGTGTATGACAGTATGGAAAGTGATATCTACCAAACTTAATGAAGGCATAAGGTCTTGCAGCAGTTTCAATTTGAGACCCATTAACACGCTCAAACTCGTTTCTGAGCTCTTCAAGATATTGAAAGGCTAGTTTCTTAGGGTATGCACGATCACACATTGTCAAGTAACAGACCCGTCCTTCTATAATATAACTAAGGCTCTGTTAAGGTCACTTTAGGCTATGAAAATCTTCCAAATAAAGTTAATGCATTTTTAAAAAACAATGTAACTAACATACCTGATACATATCAAAAACAGTTGAAGACAAGAAAGTAACTAATGAACTTGCTAAGGAAGCAACAAGCAAGGTTGTGGATCAACAAGATAGTATCCCAACTTTCACATACATACAATATATAAAGGCACCATCTGAATTGTAAATCAACAAGATAAGGGAAATATGTACCAAAAAAAACAAACCCAGACCTAAGCTTCTTCTAATGTCCAAAACCCAAAGGTTTGCAATTGTAAAACAATAAAATAAACACGTGAATAACTTAAGTAAGATGCCGGCACATAAAATAACATCAAACTATAGATATCTCCACAATTTTAATAACTAATCATCACTCATGAACTCCCTGATCTCATATCTACACTCCTAACATCAAACTATAGAACCTGTGATTTAGGACAAAGAAGGGTACAAATCCATTTGGATGAGCCGGTTCATGCAACCCGACCCAGAAAACCCAACTTGAAAATTGACCGATCCCATTGAAAAGTGATTGCATGCACAATCCAGCTTGAGAGAAGGCCATGAGATTGTAAAATCGTGCTATTTCACAATTTACCCAGCAATCTTGACAACATCGTGTAGGATTGTACGACCCTAAGATTTAACTTGCAATTTTAATAACATTGGGTATTACACTCATATTTCATAGTACAATATAATAGCACAATAAGTAGGATAATCATGCAATTCTTATTCGACTACCAATACATATTATGCAATAACGATGATTCTATAAGGATACTGAAAAACATAAGGGCCAGTTTCAACTGACATCCTTGATGCTTCATAATGTCCTCTTGAGAGATTCTTAAACAAAGCCTTGACTTGCTGTTTGTAAAATTCCGCATCTTTAAGATCACGACCATCATCCAGTCCTTCAGCTAGAGGAAGACCATCAGTAACACGAGCAATCATAGTCAACTTCACCATCTTTCTTAGTTCACAATCTTCCAATACAACTCTAAAACTTTGCAACTAAAACACTGCAACACCAAACCAAGAGACAGAGACAAATCAACGTTAGTCAGATTCAAGCCAGATAAAAACTAAATTCGCAAAACAAAAACATTGTTTTCCTTCCCTTCATTCAATAATTAAATACTAAATAGGCCACTTTTAATGCTGGATCTTGGGGATAGATCTTAAGCTGAAGATCTGATCTTCCCCAGATACAGCAATAAAACACCCCTCAAGATCTCCACTGTGTAAATCCCGTTCTTGGGGAAGAACTGTGAAGATCTGCACAGTTTTAAAAAAAAATTATCAAATGTGACAGTTGCTTGTAAAACGCGGGAGGAAGAACAGTTGCCATGGCTCAACAGAAGGACATGAAGAAGAAGAAAAAAACAAACCAAAAATAATACATACCGGTGGAGGGGGGGTCGCACGGAGGTCCGGAAGGGGGAAGGGGGGTCGCGGCGGAAGGGAAGGGGGAAGTGGGGGTCGCACGGAGGGGCGCCGAGAAGAAGAAGAAGAAATGTGAGGAGAGAGAGGAAGAAAGAAGAAAAAATGTAAGGATAGAGGAAGACAACGTGAAAAAAAAAATTGCGAGCACAGTAAATATTAATTTGAACTTGGGAAGTAATTTTGGAATTGTAGGTCAAATAATAAATATTAATTTGGTTTGCTCAAATTTCGATCTGTAATTACATGTGATTTATCTTATGTTCGAAACATAAATATAATAAAAGATATAATGTTAACATTTGTTATTTTTACATAATATTATTGTCGAGAACAAACAAAATATATTCAATAATAATATTGATGTTGATTATATTTAAATATTGAAGTATATCATATTGATCCTTCTACTTTTGTTAACAAAACACGTTATGCATAGTAGAATTCATCAACAACTTTAAAGATACTTGTTGAATATATTTGGAAACTTTAGACTCACAACAATAATAAAATTAAATTTTTCTTTGATATTAATATGTTACATTTTTTTATTATCAAATTTATGTATTTTTCATTTGTTTAACATTTAGTCATAAATAAAAATTAAATTTATGTTCATTTTCTTAAATCTTAATATTTATAATTTTTCTTTATATGTTTTATTAATTATATTTAATTACTTAATTAATTATATTTAATTTAATAAATATTTAAATAAAATATTTATAAGTGTGATTCATGTCAAACTTAATAAAAATTATTTAAGATTTTAAAATAAGATCTATTACTAAAAAAATAAAATAGATTTTGAAAGATCTACTACCAAAATAAAATTTACTACTAAAAAATGATTTAAGATTCTAATTTTAGATATTTGACTAAAGATGATCTAATATATTAAATGTTATTTCTAGATAATAATTGGTGGGTGTGTTTATATATCTGTGTGTGTATTAATTTGAACATTATTCCCTTGTCACTCATTGTTTGTTTGAGGGGGGAAATAGAAGAAATGTGAGGTATGAGAAAACAATTTGATATTTATAATAAAAATATTTTTTAAAATTTTGTATTTAATTTTTCTTTGTTTAATTATATAAAGGAAAAAATATATTTTTGGTCTATATATTTTCATAAGAGATCCACTACTAAAAAGGTAAATAAAATAAATTTTAAGAGATCTTCAATTCTATGTAGTGATATGGAATCCATCAAAAAATGATATAAAATTTTAATTTTAGATCTCTAACTAAAGATACTCTAATATATTAAAGGTTCATCCTAGAAATTAATAAATTAATAAGTGGACGTATGTTTATATATGTGTGTATTAGTTATTGAACATTATTTTCTTGTCACACAATGTTTGTTTTAGGGCAAAAAATAGAAGAAAAAAAGTGAGTAGAAGAAAATAATTTAATACTTATAATAAAAATGCTTTTAAAAATTTTGTATTTAATTTTTCTTTGTATTTAATTGTGAAGAAATATTTTGGAGTTTAAAAGATTTACGATAAGTCAGAGTTAGACTGAGTATATGAAGTATGAGTTTTCGCTGGTAAAAGATGATGATTAAGACCTCATGCATTTACTTGATCAAGAGATACCAAAAAAATATGTTTTTAAATACTTATGATCAATTTTGCAAAAAGGTGGAGAGATTGATGCTGAAGTAAATCATAAAATCAAGGTAGGGTAGATGAAATGACAAAGTGTATCTAGGTTTTTGTGTGGTCGCAAAATTTTTCTTAAGCTAAAAGGAAAATTCTATAGAACAACTATAAGACTTGTAATGTTATATGGAGCTGAATGTTAGCCAGCACATAGGCAACATGAGCATAAAATATGGGTAGCAGAAATGAAGATGTTAATGTGAATGTGCGGTTATATGAAGCTGGATAAGATAAGAAATGAAGATATTTGACGAAAGGTAACACTAATACTGATGAGTTAAAAGATGATAGAGCATACATTGAGGTGATTTGGACATGTAATGAGACGCCTCTTTGATGCTCCTATTAGAACAAAAGTTTATTACAAAGAGTTCGACACAAAAAGACTAGAGGTGGACCGAAACTTAACTTGGAAAGATAATTAAACAAGACTTAATGGAGTAAGATATAGAGTGGAGAAAAAATTTAAGCTTAGTAAAAAGTTAAACCCTTTATTATCTATATGTTCCAGACGGTCATTTTTTAATTCTTTTCTTCTTCATTTCCCCTCCTTCTTTCACCATTTTTTTCTTTTATCTTATTTTCATTTCTTTCATTTTTTTGTCTTATTTTCTCTTTTTTTCTTTCTCTTCCCTTTTTTTTTTTTAACTTCTTCGTATCTATCATTGGATTCATCTACCATCGACTTCAATTAACTTGGGTTAAAGGTGTTATTAATGTTGTTATGTTGTGATATTTTCAATGCAATCTTATTTTTAGTCCTCAAAATTTCATATTATCCAATTTAGTTCCTTTATTCCACAAAAAAACTTGTTCTAATATATGTTTCTATATTTTTGTCATAAAAGGCAGGGTGTCGCTGTAGTTATTAGACTGTGCATGCAAGTGACCGATTTTTTCTTCCCTTACTTTTGTAAGTTGCAAGTTCCAACTACCAAGATAGTTCGAGAAGCAATTACATGAGGCAATAAAAATCGTGTAAACATGATGCAGTGATTTTGTTTTATTTGTTAACAAAAACTCATTAAAGGTTTTTATTTCTTCTTAACTTCCATGTATATTAGTTAGCCATAAAACAAAATGTGTAATTGGAATTCATCTGTTGCAAGGCTTTAGTAAGTGGGTCTGTCACACTGTAGTGTGTTAATTTTTGCTGGCATTTGGTACATCTCACTTATTTTCCTTTCAACTAAGCGTTCAAAAAACTCTTATTTGCCTGCCAAACTTCAACAACACATGAACAAAACTGTGATGATTAGCATGAGATATAATATAAACTTCTTTTTTTATAATATAAGAAAGCTACAAGTTGAACCACCCTAGTCACCAAGAATATGGTTAACAACCAATATAATAATATATACAAGTCATGTCAAACTTAAATTCATAAAATTATTACCTCTTCTGTTTATAAAATCCAACATAAACATGTGTGTCACATTATTACGCAAATATCTAATCCTAGAAGTAGATAACATGCTTCCATATTCTCAATTCAACTCTCTAAGCCACTGCTCATAGAATGAAAGAATGAGGGAGGCTGAACCACGTTGGAGAAGCAGAGTACATGCTTGATTTATCTAAGTTTAGAGCTTGTGTCATACTTCTCCAGCATGGTTTTGTTGTATATTCCGTTACAATGCTTTTGGGCCCAAATCCAAAGGCTGTGCCCTGGCCCATTTCCATTTAGGGTAAATCCCTAAATGTGAGTCTCACTTATAAATACCCTCATTATGAGGTGAGACAGTGACGAAAAAGTTGCAGAGAGAGGCAGATGCAAAGCTGCGGCTGCAGAGAGGCTGAGCGAAAAACAGAGAGTGAGTGTTCTCCGGTTAGTGAACCGTTGAGGTGTCTCCGAGAGCTGTGAGAGCTGCTTGTTGAGAGTGTTTCACTTCTGTTGTAAGCGAGGCTGAGAGAAGCTCCGGCAGGTGGCCGTTTGAGCGCTGATTGTAACCATTATTATTGAATAGTGGATTGTTCTGGACTTGATCCCGTGGGTTTTTCCTCTTGGAGGTTTTCTCCCACGTAAAGCTATATCTGTGTGTTGTTTCTCCCTTCTCTTCTCTCGTTTATTGTTTGAGCGTTTTTCGCTGCACTTGTTTGTGTTTTGTTCGTGTTGGCTGCTGTGGGTTGAATCGTGTGATTCCCCAGTGTTACGGTTGGTGAAGGAAGTTCCCAGCCCAGAAGATCCGAGTTCAGCCGAGAACGCGGAATCAGGGCCGAGTTGTGCCGAGTACGCGAGGTGTTGACCGGAGTGTAGCCAACGGGTTGTGGTGCCGAGCCGATCTCGCGGTGACGGATAGCAAATTCCACAACAGTTCTGGTATCAGAGCTCCAGGTTGGAGGCTCTGAGAGAGAGATATTGGGATGGAGACTAGTACCAGTGGAGGCGTTTCCCATGATGGGGATATGTTCAAGTTGACCGCCGACAACTTCGCCTACTGGAGGCCGATGATGGAAGATCATCTGTATTGCAAGGATTTGCATGAGCCCATTGTCCTTGATGAGAGGCCGACTGGAAAGACGGACAAGGAATGGGAGATCTTGAGTCGGAAGGCGGTGGCCACGATCAGGAAGCATATTGACAAAAGCCTCTTTGAGCACGTGT
>PYAF01003902.1:422699-458148 GCA_007407185.1 Glycine tomentella | reverse complement strand
CAATGGTTTGCACTAGACCCGACCTCGCCCATGCAGTTGGAGTTGTTAGCCGGTACCTTTCGAACCCCGGCAGGGAGCACTGGGAAGCAGTGAAGTGGATCTTCAGATACCTCCGCGGGACGACCCGTGTATGTCTTCGGTTTGGTGATGGCAAGGCCGAGTTGCAAGGCTACTCGGATGCCGACTTAGGGGGAGATTCAGACTCAAGGAAGTCGACGACAGGTTATTTGATGACCTTTGCTGGAGGAGCTATTGTGTGGCAATCCAGGCTGCAGAAGTGTGTGGCACTTTCGACGACTGAGGCCGAGTATATTGCAGCGACTGAGGCGTGCAAGGAATTCCTGTGGATGAAGTGTTTTCTCCAGGAGATCGGCCATGAGCAAGACGAGTATGTCTTGAAGTGTGATAGTCAGAGTGCAATACATCTTGCACGGAACTCGGCATTACACTCCCGCAGCAAGCATATTGATGTTCGGTATCATTGGATCCGAGATGCGGTGGAGGCCGGGAAGCTCACACTAGAGAAGGTGCACACAAGTCAGAACTGGTCTGACATGATGACGAAGCCGGTAGCAGTGATGAAGTTTGAAGATTGCTACATAGGAGCCAGGCTTGTGAACTCGGTTTGAAGGGCCGATGAGAGGACCTCGGTAGTGACCGAGGAGAAGACCTCGGCAGAGACCGAGGAGAGAGGACCTCGGCAAGGTGTGCCGAGTAGAGTGATCCTCGGCAGTGGCCGAGATGATGATGTCGGTAGGAGCCGACCAGAAGATGTCCTCGGCAGGGGATTGCCGAGATGAGTTGAGAGAGGCCGAGTAGAGTTTCGTCCTCGGACCTCGATGGAAGACCGACTTTAAGATCGGGTTGCCAAGTGGAAGATCGGCTTTAGTCCGAGTTGCCGTTTTGTCGCATTGCAACGGAAGGGGGAGAATTGTTGTATATTCCGTTACAATGCTTTTGGGCTCAAATCCCAAGGCTGTGCCCTGGCCCATTTCCATTTAGGGTAAATACCTAAATGTCAGTCTCACTTATAAATACCCTCATTATGAGGTGAGACAGTGACGAAAAAGTTGCAGAGAGAGGCAGACGCAAAGCTGCGGCTGCAGAGAGGCTGAGCGAAAAACAGAGAGTGAGTGTTCTCCGGTTAGTGAACCGTTGAGGTGTCTCCGAGAGCTGTGAGAGCTGCTTGTTGAGAGTGTTTCACTTCTGTTGTAAGCGAGGCTGAGAGAAGCTCCGGCAGGTGGCCGTTTGAGCGTTGATTGTAACCATTATTATTGAATAGTGGATTGTTCTGGACTTGATCCCGTGGGTTTTTCCTCTTGGAGGTTTTCTCCCACGTAAAGCTATATCTGTGTGTTGTTTCTCCCTTCTCTTCTCTCGTTTATTGTTTGATCGTTTTTCGCTGCACTTGTTTGTGTTTTGTTCGTGTTGGCTGCTGTGAGTTGAATCGTGTGATTCCCCAGTGTTACGGTTGGTGAAGGAAGTTCCCAGCCCAGAAGATCCGAGTTCAGCCGAGAACGCGGAATCAGGGCCGAGTTGTGCCGAGTACGCGAGGTGTTGACCGGAGTGTAGCCAACGGGTTGTGGTGCCGAGCCGATCTCGCGGTGACGGATAGCAAATTCCACAACAGGTTTTTTTCTCTTACGACTATAAAAAAGGCAATGTGGTTTGTACATGTATTAAGAGAGATTTCATAATAAATAATACTGCTGAGGTTTTGGTCTTTAACCGAGCTGAATAACGTTGTATGATCCATGTAAGTGACTTTATCTTACTAGATGTGTCAATCGGAAAATCGTGTAACAACTAGACTTTATTTAAACGCCTTCAATGGCTATTCTTCATTGTCATTATAAGGCGAATTGATTTTAACTTCAATATAGTATTTCTTCTTTTTGCCACAAATAGTATACATATATGATATGATATCACATTACATTTTGAATAACAGCTGGCCAAGCTTCCATTAACCATGCCTGGTTCAACCAAATAAGAAAATTTAACTTATAAATAACATTAAATAAGATATATTCCTTTAAAGCAAATCATTATCCTATAATCAAACTCGGTTTTCCAAAGCAAATGCAGCAGAGTCAACATGTAGGAGCAAACAAGAATAAACTTTTTGCTTCAATCTGTCAACAGTTTCCACCAGCTCTTCCTTTTCCAAGTTTGAAGTGCTTCTAAGCTTTTCCAACCATTCATTTGCTTGCTTAAGGTGTGACAAGGTGAGAGCTATATTATTGGCATGTTCCATTTGCCTCCCTGCAGTGTCCTTATTCGTCTTTCCCCTCTTCTCTCGGGAGCTTGTGGAAAACCAGACATCCAATGTTTTTTCCAAGTATATCAAAAACCATGATCTTGTTTCAATCAAAAGGACTTCTCTCAGCTCATTTATCTCTTTTAGAACATTTCCTGTTACCCATTCTTGTTTCTCAGCCTCGGATAATTCAGGTGAGTATTTTGGAGACTTTGATGAACTTTTACCAGGCACTAAATCTGATTTCTTGTCAGTTTTGTCTGTTTCTGTTGGAGAAGAGGTTTTATATAGCTGAAATGATTTATGTTTGTGTGGAGTTGTACTTATACAATTTGATTGGTCCATGAGTTCTTGGAAGGAAAAAAACTTATTCAGTGTGACATGAGGGTTCTCTGATGCAGCTGAAGCGCAGATGTTGGCAAACATGCTGAAAAAGAAAGAGAGGCATTGAATTTAACACCATTTTTTAAAATTTAATCCCTATAAAAAACTTATATTTTAGTTCCTACATAAATAAAAATTACAAATCAGTTTGAGTTATTTGCCAAAATTATGTCTGTTAGATTTTGCTGAGTTGTCTATATTACCTTTGCTGAGAAGGCATGAATCCATGCTGGACCAAATGTCAGCAAAAATTTAATATCTTTATAATTTTGGGTGATCCCAAGGTATCAACATATGTCAGTAAATATAGCAACCAATTTTTTTTTTAATTCCTCAAGTAGCTAAATTTTGAGTAAGTAATATGGTGGTAATATTAAGACCAAAAGCTTAATATACCTTAAAAACTTGACAAGGACTGAAGTAGCAGTAACTTCTCTTTGAGCTTCAACAGCAACCTGTGAGGCTAGATTTTTCCTTCTAAGCAATTCCTAGTAAAATGTGGAATATTGTATGATTGTTGATAAAAATTCATGTAACGTCTGAGATAGCATTGCTTTACTAAACAAAGACATATGAGATGAAATTTGATTTAGTTTGTTCAATATAGGGATGTGAGTTACCATGCTGACAATAATATTTATCATTCATAGAGAAGGAGAGAGAAAATTGCAATGCACCTTTCCAGGCCTTAAAAGGCTTGATGGCAAAGAGGACCATGGAATTGCCTCTGTGCTATAGCTTTTATCTTCACTGCTGAACAAAACATTCAAGTTTGTAGTTTCCTGTTTTGTAGAATTACGTTTGGTCGATATGCGCTTAGGTGACATGACAGTCTCCTGGATGTTAGATTGAGCAACCCTTTGCCTTGGTGATGGTATTTCAAGTTGTAGACTACGAGTTGTATTCACTGAGAGTGTCTGTGATGCTAAAACCAATCATTATCAATATCTTCATTTTTATAATTATCTATTCAGCATAGTATACAATTCAGCATTGAACTTAATTATTTCCTTTAATTTCAAACAGTGCAGTTGAATTGTTTCAGTTACAGTGCAAAGAAAGATAATGGAATTACTTTTTCTGTCCACATTCTTCATATGTTTGTTATGACACACTACATTTTATTCTTAATGAATATCCTTTTATGGTAATGTGCACTTGTGCTGCTTTGACTAATTTAATCATTGTTGGAGAAAAAATCTCTTACTTGTTAGAGGCTTAGAGCAATGCTAGGCATACACTGTAATCACTTTCTATTATAAATGTCAAACTTCTGTATTCACTTAAAAAATGTCAAACTTACTTAACTAGAAATCTGCTTATAATGAACAGGGGGGTTGTGACACTATATAAAGGCCAAATTCTAAAACAAATAAATTCTGGAGGATTAAAAGATGAAAATCCAAGATAAGAATCATACCTGACCTGTAATTTTTTAAGTTTTACTTTTGCAGATGCCACCTTCTTACTATCTACACCATTCTCAAAATCATTTCCTCTTCTTTCTTCATTAGCATCTTGAACATTCACATTTGAGGTTGGACTTCTAACACCTCGCATGTACCTGGATGCAACAGCAGCTTTTTCCTCTTTAATAACAATCTTCTGCCTTGGACTTTTGCTCTCTTTGGCTTTTGTTGAGTTCATGGATTTCGAACGATTAACTCCATGGTTATCAGATTGAACAGGACCCTCTGATGGCTCTAACATTTGCATTAAATCCTTAGGATTTCCAATAAAAGGGTGCCGGCCAGGGACCGGTCTAACATCAACAAGAATAGGGACTGGTGTTCCAGTCTCTATCCTGTCCACATAAAAGAATTGACCAAGCTGCAACTTGTTATTCAAGATAAGCTCATTGTCTTCCTTTGAGAGTGAGACATAAGTTGAATGAGAAGAGTCAGAGACTTTCAAGAAGAAACCTTGGTTAGGCCATAATTCAGACCCGGTGATTGCAGGCACAATGCTGATCACTTGCAGAAGGACTGATCTATATTCCCCATTAACTTTCACATCAGAATCCATACTTTGGAGAAGCTTCAGTAGAACTCCGGGAATGAGGGATGCCATGCCTCTTCACTTTCTTCTGTTTTATGTATTATATTGTTCAGGGGTCAACAAAATTGCATGTCTTGTATATTGAAGACAAGGTGCTGTATATAACATAAATAAATACATTTTGGTAGACACTTCTATATAGACTATAATTCTGTGCAAATCGACTCCTTTTAATTTTATATGGGTTGTAAGCCTATTTAAGTTGGAAAACCCAACCAATTTTAGTTTTCAAACTCCCTTAAACGTCCAAATACTGTTGCAAAGATGTAGCTAACTGAAATTGTCAATCTTATCATGTGATATCAAAATAAGGAAATTAAGCAGCAAGATTTGACCTCGCTAATAAAATAAAAAGTACACAGCAAAACATTGGAAAAAGAGTTTAATCTATACATATGTGTGTTTTCATATGTATGTGTGTGTGTGTGTGAGTGTGTATATATATATATATATATATATATTATGTTACCTAAGTCAGAGTTGAACCATGAAGTGTGTAAGAGAAGAATCAAACAGGCCTTGTTTGTTAAAGGGTTGTAAGAAATTCTGCAGACCCAGAAAGGACAAAAAGGAACTAGTATCTAGGCTTCCGAAACTGAAAGCTTCTGATTGCTTTTCCTGTGGCTTAACCAAGATTATATAAATATCTTTTATTGCAGGCACGTTAGCATCACATTCTCTTGGCTTGAAAACCATGTAACAACAACACACTTCAGCGTGGGAAATATGAAGCACTTTTTGTGAGACATGAAATGATAAATCAGCTCCTTTACCAAAGAATTATGCCTGCTAACCTGGTTAGCAATTTAATGGATATTATAGACTACATGATGTTGGTGGGGCTCAATCTGGTCATATGTCGTTTTTAGTTAGAGGCAATGTAACCACTGAAAGAGTTAAGAATACGTTCATGCCTATTTATTGCGTGGCCTCACTTGCATCATTATTAGCACCCTCCATATTGAGCATGCATAATTGCATGTACATAGTCCTTGTTTCACCGTAATCCATAAAGGGTGCTATAAAAGAAAGTAAAAATAAAAGACTTTTAGGTGTTTTCTTTTGAAATGTACATAATCAAGTGGCACATAATACTTTTTTTTGGTTTATTCGAAAAAGAAGAAAGCCGACCCAGAAGATAGAATCAATTGTTGTATGATCCACACTTCAAAACAGCCCAAACCAATTAAAGTGGTTCTTTGTTTTCTACTTATATCCAATTGATTTTGGCCATTGGGCCATTGTGTTGTGTCAGACTTGCTACATGTTGACAATAATGTTACATGCTCATATTCTTAGGATCAAGCAAAGGCATTGGCTTCAGTTTCAGCTCGAACTAGGCAAGCATACAAGCCATTTTGACTTGAAGCCATGAGATTGTCATGGCTCCCATACTCCACCACTTCCCCATCTCTCATAACTGCGATCTTGTCAGCTTCTCTGATTGTGGAAAGACGGTGAGCAACTATTATGGTTGTTGCCTCTTTAGTAACCTTCTTAAGGGCTTCTTGGATGTGCTTCTCTGATTCCAAGTCCAAGGCACTGCTTGCTTCATCAAGCAAAAGCACCCTTGATTTCTTCAATATGGCCCTTGCTATAGCAATTCTTTGTTTCTGGCCACCTGATAATTGGACCCCACTTTCACCAACCTAGTGTAGAGAAAACGATAAAATGAATCATGCTTTGCTAATAGAAAAAGGTATTGGAAAAAATCATGTAAAAAAGCAATGCAACATAAACTAGTATGAACATTTTTTTGGTGTAACTTTAGTATGACCTTACTATGATATAGAGTAAAGCTACTAATACTCTAATACAATTCAATGAGTAAGCAATAAATAGAATTTGAGTAAAAAATGATGTAGCATAGCAAGTTATGATTTAGAGTAAGAGAAATGCTAGTAACATAGTTTTTTTAACACACTTTTATTATTGACTAAATTTATTGGAAATTATAGAAGTTTATTGGTCTCACTTCTTATTTAATGATCGTCACATATAATTTTATAGTTTTCAATAAATTTTAACCAATTGTAAAAATACATTAGAAAGAGTGTGTTAGAGAATGTATCAGTAGCTTAATTACCTGGGTTTCATAACCTTGAGGAAGGCCACTGATGAACTTATGGATGTAAGCCTCCTTTGCAGCCTCTTCAATTTCAGTCCATGAAGCATTTGGGTCCCCAAATGCAATATTTTCCCTTATGCTCCCAGCAAACAATGCAGGTTCTTGACCCACCAAAGCCATTTGCCTCCTCAACCACTTCACATCAATCTCCCTCAAATCTATCCCACTCATCATTACCTTTCCTTGATCCGGATCATAGAACCTCTGAGTCAACCACATGACTGTTGACTTCCCTGATCCACTTGGTCCCACCAATGCCACTGTGCTTCCACCTTTGACCTTTAAACAGAAATCCCTCAACACAGTCACCTCTGGCCTAGATGGGTACGCAAATGTCACCATCTTGAATTCTATGTTGAACGGCTTTGATCGGTCTACTATCCTACCTTCTGTCCTATCATTGTCAATCAGTGGCCTACGTTTTATGATATCTTGAACTGCAGGAATCGCTTCCATCGCCATAGACGTATCTGGTGCCAAACCAGCAAGTTGTCCCACAGAAAATGAGCTCAGAACAAGAATGAGAAAGATCTTAAACACGTCTCCAAGTTTTCCCTTGTCGTGTTCTACAAGGTATGCACCAAACCAAAGAGTTAAGGTGTATGCTCCATACATGGAACCTTGAAACAACCCAAACATAAGACCTTGAAGTTGTGAACTTCTCAACGATTTTCTCCTAGGTTCTGACAGGGCTCTATCAAAGGACTTAACTATCTGCTCCTGTGCAGAAAATGTAGTAACTGTCCTTATGTTTGACACTGCACCAGAAGCAATGTTACTAGCTTTCGCATAAGAGTCGTTATCCACTCGCGGTCCAACGTTTATGATCAAGCTTATGTAGCTTGCACCGAGCGCGAAAGGAGTTACAGCAGCTGCTACAAGGGTTAGTCTCCAGTTAAAGGCAAAGGACACACCAAGGCCAACAGCAGCTGAACTCACTCCCATAAGAAGGACTGAGAATCTGTCGCCAAGCACCGATCGAAAACTAACGCAGTCTAATGAGAGCCTTGACACCAACACTCCTGTGGAGTTTTCTTCAAAGTCAAACCACCCAGGTTCTTGTTTCAGAATGGATTGAAACAAGATGTCTCTAACCCTTTGTGTCAGCTTTGATCCTGCCCAACCACACAAACCTTGTTGTCCTGTCATGGAAAGTATGCAACCAAATCCAAGGCCAACAAGCGTTAAACAAAGGCGCCCGACATCTTTTTTCATCTTATGAGTGTCATCGCCAAAATATACTCCCAAGGATATGGCTAAAACCAATGGGAAAAGGGACAGAATAGCACCAGCAAACATTGCCAGAATAAGTCCTGAAAATAGCATCACAAACTCAGGCTTTTGTAGTTTCCATACTTCAGAAAGACTGTATTTTCTTGCCATTTTGTCTTGTTTGTCTTCCATGTCTTGATGTTTCTCCTCCTGCTCCTCCCGCGTGGATTTTAAGTCTTTAGGCCATGGGATATCAATGTCATCGACTAAATATCTTGATCCTGATAAACCAGAAATGGGTTTATCATAGATGGATAAATCATTAGCTTTTTGCATTCCATTTTCTATAGCTAGAGGTTTTGAAATGGCCTCGGTGGCAAGCTTGACAAGGTTGTAGTATGCTCCTGCCTTCGCCATAAGCTGGCGATGGTCACCGATCTCAGTGACAGAACCATGCTCAAGAACCACAATGGCATGAGCATTCTTCACTGTTGCTATCCTGTGAGCAATCACGATGGTTGTTCGGCTTGCAGATATCTTGTCGATGGCCCGTTGGACCGCAGACTCTGACTCGGCATCAAGAGCACTAGTAGGTTCATCTAGAAGAAGGATTTTTGGATCTTTGATCATTGCTCGAGCCAAAGCAATTCTCTGCTTTTGGCCTCCTGAGAGTTTTGTACCCCTGTCCCCTACCTGCAATTGATGCCACAATTTTTTTACCAAATTATTCAATCTTGTGTATTTACTTTGAATGTTACATATATATCTATATCCATGTCTAATTGTCTGTTGCTATGTCTAGTTAGATAGGTAGATAGGCTATTTCCTCAGTAAAAACCTTAATATATATTAGGTTAAAATATATATTTTTTTATCTCTAATAAATATCTGAATTTGTGTATATTTTCTGATAAATTCTTTTTTTCCATTGAATTTATAATAAAAAAATAATTTTATTTTTTTTCTTTGTACTTTTTTTAATCCTTGATAAATTAACAATTTTGTGTTGTTCATTAATTTAAAAAAATCATTTGTTCTTAGTTTCTTTCAGAGAACAAATACAAAATTTGTTAATTTATTAGGAATTAAAAAAAGTGTCAAGGACAAAAAAATAAATTGTTGTTTTATCAGGGAGAAAAAATGAAAAGAAATTTTTTATTAAAAAACAAACACAAAACTTGAATTTTTATTAGGGATTAGAGACATATTTTAACTTATATATTAAGCTAGAAAAGAAGAAAGATCATTGTTAGTAGTTACTACACCTGAGTGTCATAGCTTAGTGGTAGGCTAGAGATGAAGCTGTGAGCATCAGCAGCAATGCAAGCAGCAATTGCCTCTTCCTTTGTGGCATTATCTTTCCCCATCATCACGTTTTCCAGAATAGATGTGGCAAAGAGAATTGGCTCCTGACCAACCATCCCAATCTGATCACGTAGCCACTTTACTTGCAATGTCCTCAAATCATGACCATCCAAGGTAATAATCCCTGCAAAAATACATTGAAATTCAACAAAGTTAGGAGTCATAAAACCTCATATATTTCTTTGGCAAATCATCATATAATTTCTTTTTACCTTCAATAGGATCATAAAACCTCTCTATGAGAGCAAAAATAGTAGACTTTCCCCCACCACTGGCACCAACCAATGCCACAGTTTTTGAAGATGGTAACACCAAGTTAAGGGAATGAAGTATAAGAGAATCAGGACGAGATGGGTATGCAAAACGAACGTTTTTTAACTCAATCCTTCCACGAACACCAGAAAGCTTCCTACCCTCAGGGCTATAGGAATCAATCTCAGGGATTCTCTCTATAATATAGAATACACGGCTTGCTGCAACAGTCCCTTGTCCAAATTGTGCAAAATATGAAAGTGCCAGTGCCAACCCTCTATCAATTAAAAAAATAACTCAATAAACTTCGAGTTTAAATTCTATGCAATGTCAAATATAAAAAATTCTACACGGTTAACCAATTAGAAATCCTTATTAGTATGACTTTTAAGATAATTATTATAAAAGTTAACAAATTTATCATGATGATTTATGATGAGATTTTACACTATTAATACATACACTATTTACTCATAAACTTTAGTTAAACAAAGAAAGTTCATGTAGTCCTTACTCCCTAACATACAACTTGAAAAGTCATTTCTTTGTATAAAAAGTATAGATAAATTTTTTGGTTTCCAAATCATGTGTATACTGTACTAAGTTAAAGAGAGAAGAAGCCACACCTTCCCCCTACATTGACACCAAAGAAACAAGCAATAGCTGAACCACCATCAAGTTCATTCCTGGCAATTAATATAGAGCCATACCAGAAAGCCAGTGCCCATGTTGAATAGGTTACTAAGTAGATCACTCCCATGCCAATACCTTTAGCAAAACCAACTCTGGCCCCTATTGGAGCTGATTTTTGCAGTAGCTCAGCATATTTTCCTGCCAATTTGCTTTCTGCAACAAATGAAAACACTGTCCTAATTGAACTGATGGCCTGCTCCGCAATGCTACCAGCTTTCCTATAAGAAGCCTTCAGCCAAAATAAATAAAATTGGAATGAACAAAATGTTAAGACATATAATATCAAATTTAATAATATATGATACTATCTCTAGTCCTTATTATAAGAAACAAGTGATAGTGTACTTAAAGTGTCTGTTTTTATATCTTACTTCCTCTTTTGCTGTTAGGCCACCATAAAGTGCTTTGTAAGTCATGCCACAGAACATTGTCAATGGAGTGACTGAGAATACCACCAGAGAGACTTTCCATGATCTTTTAAACCCAACTGCATACCCACATATGAATGTAAATATATGATGAATGAAGTGGGCCATCTGCAGTGCCAGAAACAAAAAATTAAATGCATGTAAGGATTAGTGTCAACCAAAGTTGGAGCAAAGAACCACGTTATTGTTAGCATTCTCTAGTCTCACAGGAATACAGGATATGTATATTTTTTAAACTTATTGAATTAAATGACAGTGGAGTTTCAAGCACACAGTATTTACATAGTGATCAGTGATTGGTCACACTGCATTGCTACCATAAAAATATAGGCTAATGGATACACATGAACTGAAAATTGCAATGACAGTTATCATGCTTGAATTGGGAAGAGAAAAAAAAGTGGGGACGCTGTTCAAGCAAATTGAAAAGAAAGGGAACAAAGGGAGTTCTCCAATTCAAATAATGCGCGTTATCCGCTACCCATTTATTATTTAATGATCACTAATTATGATTTTATAGTTTTAAAAAAAATTAAACAATAATAAAGAGAATATTTCTTTTAAATTAATATATAGGACTTTACCGTTTTATTAATTATTTAAATAAGCCCCTATGATTTTAAAGTTTATAATTCAATGCCTAGACTTTTAAAAGTTTGTAAGCAAGTCCCCGTCTAGCCATCAATTATTGGTGTCGAGACTTTTTTAACTTTTGGGACTTATTTAAAAGCTCCCATAAATTTTATGAACTTATTTGATAGAAACGCATTCCTCTAAATTCCTATACTAGATTTTAGTTTTAAAAAATTTAATCGGTTAGTGAAGTCTTAATGCTGTTAGCAAGTACTAACTTTTTTGGAAAAAAAAAATAGAAGTTTAGCGATCTAACTATAAACTTTTAGATTATAGGATCTATTAAAAAAAAGTCAGTTAAATATAAGGAACTTATAGAATAGTTTAACATTATTTTTTATTTAAAATTGTAGCTTAAATTAATATTAGTAACTAAATATCCTATACATTGTATACATATTTTTCAATTTAAGTAAAAAAATTAAAGAAATACTTAATACGATATATTTAAAATTATAAAAATGCCTAATTAAGTAAGAGTGGATTTAAAATTAAAAATATCACATGAGAAGAGTGTAAAGTAATTTATTTAATGTACAAAGTTAGATTCGTATACAAACTTTAACATTTGAAAGTTAGTAAAAAAAATATATATATCAATGCCGGCTGAACATATAGAAATATAAATAAATAGATAAAGGCAAAAACATTTGAAATTATTTTTCACTAATAAAAATAAACTAAATTAGGGATTCGATTCCCAATTCCATTCATAGTTTTTTCATTTGTATGAAAAGAGGGCAAAGAATTTGTTAATTTTATTAAGGCAGTTTAGCCACCAAGTAGTGGTTGGTGAGTAGAATAGAAGAATCAAGAATTAACCTTCTCTCCCATAACTTCTTGAATCTGTGCAACATCACTAGCAATTCCATGCATAATATCACCAGTATTGATATCTGTATCAAAGAAAGTAATGTCCTGTCGAAGAACCGCTCTTAGATACTCTGTTCTAATTCTTTGAGCAGCACGCTCCCCCACTAACCTCCAACATATGATCTCTGCCAATTTCAGTGATCAACAAAAATTATTGTAACACCTCTAAATCATAAAAAAAAAAATGTACAACTTAAATATAACTAAGAGAGAAAAAGGACTATGCACCAATAATTTTACATTATTATTTAATTACAAATCATTATAAATAATTAATTTGTTGATTTTCAAATTAACAATTTTAACAATTATACCAAAGATAATTTATAACTGAATAATAATGTGAAATAATATATATAGCCATTAAACTCTTAAGTAATGTCTTAACATCCTTACGCAAATATGCTCCAAATACCACAACAGCAGCTAGCTCGGCCATAAATATGCATATCTGAAAATGACAATTAAGACAATGAAAACATGTTTCAACTCCACTTTATATATGCAAACATTTGACCAATAAAAGAAGAGAGTAAGAAATTGAAGAATTAGTACCCTCTCTACATCCTTCATCATCTGTGCTTTATCATTTTCAGCTTCTGAGATCTTATTGACAACATCTCCAAAAAGATAAGAATACCAAGGAAGCGATCCTCCATTTATGAGAGCCCCTAAACACCCCACAAACACGAGCACCAAATCCAACTTTGTCGAGTACTTAAACAAGCTAAAAATCCCAACAGTCTTTGGAGGCCTTGCATCTTCCTCATTCATATCCTTTTCACCCTCTTCATCATATGCTGAAATTTTCTCAATGTCATGGTGACTATAAGTGTAATCCCCACCACTTCTATAAATTTGGCTACCATGTGATGATAGTCCATCATGACCAACATGATAATTCCCACCATAATCACCACCACGACCATGTTTAGAATATGGTAATTCAAGACCATGACCATTCCTATTAGGTGAAATAACATGATCATGTGTTCTGCTATAATCTATCACACTAAGCTCATCTTCCTCAGCCAATGGACTAGTCTTACTTTTTTTACTACTCTTCTCTTGGATGAACCCCAATCTTGATAATCCTTGTGGCTGACTATGCTGATCAAAGTAACTATAATCATTCTCCCTAGCTTTAGCAACATAGCTCTGAAGTTCAACTCTACCATACCCAGATTTTTCATAAGACGAGTTTGCAAGACCTCTGAACCTATTTGTTCTTGAAAGGTAGTAATCATTGGCTGATTGACGAAATACCCGGCTGTGACCAGAAGGGGAGCCCTCTGGCCATGGACTCAGAACAGAACCAAAGTTTGTGCTATAATCGTGCCACCCGGTGGCCTCGAACTTCCACGAAACTTGTCCTTGCCATGAATGGTCATCATCTGAAGCAAAGGGTGTGGCAGGAACTCGGTTGCGGCGGCGAGCTCTGGGATTGCTTAGAGAGCTGGATGATATGAAAGAGCCAGAGCCAGAGCCAGAGCCATACACAGTGTGATAACTCACTGGTGTTGGATAGTGTCTTCTCTGGTGGCTTGAGAAGGAGTCACCCTCAAAGGAGAAAGAATCAGCAGCCATGTCTAGCAAACTAGTTTTGATGAGAACAAGTATTACAGAAAGGAATAAAATGGGGGAAAAGAAAAAACAACAAAAGTTCTTCTACTTTGTGATTAGTGGTACATGGAGAATATTATAATACAATGTGACAGACAACTTAGCTCCTTCCGCCCATGTTGTGAAGCATAGACAAACAACAGATTGAACAAAACACCAAACATATAAGATCTTTTCTTTGGTCTCTCTGGCTCACTAATGATATAGAGGGTCTAATTTATCTTTTTTGTTAGGGAATACATTATACATTGATCCTAATTAATATAATTGTGCATGGACGGCATGCTAGGCTAAAGTGGCTGCCGGCTAAGCATAGTTTTGACCGGCTAAGCATAGAGGATAATGTTGGGGTTGAAGTGACTTGTGTCAGTGTTTATTATAATGTCAACTCAACCTTTCTCTCTCCTATTCACTATTTTAGAACAAAAACTAACAAGGATCATCCATTTGTCATGTAGACATGCATGATCTTCTGACTGCAAGGGTAATGTTGTGTCATCGTCTCTTGACTTGGTTCATGACGTATTGCAATCTTTGACTAGGTAATACTAATAGGTATAGTTGTGTCATGTAATTAAGATGTTGAAGACTTAACCAAGTAGTTTGAACTTTGAAAGGAATGTTTCAGGAGAAAAAGAAAGGGAATAAACAAACATTAACCATAAATTTTAATAGTGGAACTTCCAAAGGATAGTGTATTTCTCAAGGACATTAATATAAAGGACGGTAAGTTTTATTGTAAGTTTCACACGATGCCAGAAAATCTGATGGGTGAAACTTATTGAACAAAATTGACGGTACAGAGAGGAATTTGATGAACAAGGTATTAGTGTACAAAGTACATTATTTTGCTGCATAAATAATAATATAGTACGTTTAATACAAGAAAATCAAATAACCACATTGGTATCTTCATTTTGTTGTTGATTGGCCGAATTGCTTCCTAGAAGAGATCAAATCATAAAAGATTGTCTCGGCTAAGGTTGGTCCGGCTATTTCTTTTTTCTTTTTTGTGGTAAATAACGTTACTTTGACCAATTTGAACTAATCTGACCGTCATGTCCTTGCATTTCTCTTGATTCATGATCATTCACATTTTTTTCTTTCTTTGTCGTTAAGCATTTGATAAATTCCCAATAACATGTTCATAGTTAGTATTAACAAACTGAAACAGTAATATGCACATTATTTCGTAACAAACTTTGCTTGTAAAGAAAGATAAGTGACTTTTTAAATGGAAGCCTTGTGCAATTTTCCAGAACAATTTGGCTTACAGTGCATTATTCAATGTGACTTATAGTGCCACAAACTAACATCAATTACTAGCCAAAATATCTTTCTTTTTGGAGGTCAGCTATACTTTTAAGTCTTAATTATCGTATAACTAGAATGATAAGTTAATAGAAATGTGCCATTAGCAATGATGAAGTCTACCTTGGAATGTTATTTACACAATTATGATCTAACAATTTTAGACGTGTAGGGTAAATGTAACTCAACAGGACTAACAAAAATCATGTGAAGAGCAACCTAAACTACTAAAAGCAAGTTTGAGCTTAGAACAATAAGAGATTAACAAGTAAATATCACTCCATCTCGTGCAAGAACATCTACATCGAAACCGGTTCAAGATTTTGGGAACAAATCTAAAGGGTGGAAGGAAAAAGAGAAAGAAACTGATTTTATCATTTTAAAGTATCCAAAAATGAATATAAATAAATGGAATGCGATTAGTGTTCTTCCTTGTTCATTACTGCTATCGGACAGTTCCATGTTCACAAGACCCAAAGCAATAAGTAGTGGATACAGAATCACATGATAGCGTGTATTTAATAGCTGAAAAGTTATTTACTGTGATGATTTACATGCAGTAACGTGTAACGTGTAGGGTGTAGCTATCATGAAATTGAGCATTAATAGTTGAAACTTCAAAGTTCATACAGCCAAAAAGTAACAATAAAGTGGCAAAGGATAAGTAGCCAATCATTCTTATTTGCTCTTTTCAAGTGGAGGGGGAAATAATCTTTTGAAAGCTACTATGTTACTCCGCAACAATCACATTACTCTTCTTAACTCTGACTGTACTGATTCCTTCTAACATGAGTTCAACTCTGATATACATCACACAAGTAAATCAAAATAAACGAGCAAAAGAATGCCACTACTGCCAAAATTACAATGACACTGCACCAATAGGCGACACTTCATTGACTACAGTATGCAGCATATATCAACACAACCATGACTAAACTAAAATCATAGGGAAAAACCTCATGAGTCCAAGAAAATATACATAACCCCATCTAATATATCTTTCATATAGATCATTGTATCGTGCCTACCTCTCTTTTCTGTATCATATTTAATATTGTCCTTTACACCCCCACCATTGAGGATGATCCAAATTACTTGCCAGGCCAACTCACTGAAATTTCATCTGGGTTTCGAGTCACTACCCTTGCTTCGGAAAGTTGATAGTGAAAAAAATGATTTGGGAGCTGCACAAATTGAAGATAATGTGTAATTATAATATTGCGTAAAAGATAATCTGTAGCAAATAAACGGTTAACATTCTTGAAATCAATGAAAAGAAATACAAAGCATATGTGAATCCCAAGTCCTTATTAACAATAGCATAATATTATTTTCCCTTGAGTCAAGGTTACATTCTAAGCAAGACACAATGAAAAATTCCAAGAAATTGGCCCCTTAATCCAGAATGAACTACCAAAATCAATGAAATGCAAAGACAACGGACACATTTTCATAATTCCTCACAACTTACACAACTACTTCATCAGCCTGACATATGAAACTATACCAAAAATGGATGAAAAAATGACCTATAATATATCATGTTACCCAGGGATCACCTTTTATTGAACTTCCTGATATATGATCATCCCTCAGTTTAAAATGAGCAGGAGGTGCAGGGATAGAGCTTTGCAAGGATTGAACTGCAGGAATTAAGAACAATATTATCAATTAAAAATTGAGTGAACTTTTATTTTATCCATTAAACAAAAAAATGAAAGTTATAAGGAGCACACATGAACATGCGTGCTCAAATGACACCAAGTTAATATAATATACTTTAAAAAATATAATTAAATGTCAATTATAAGATAATACACCAATAATGTTCAATTTATCTAAACTTTTAGTACGTAATAATCATCAAGATAATAATATCACATAATCCTTCGGATAGATCTGTTAAATTCATGTTCTATAAAAAGTTATTAAGTGGAGTAAGTCTCTAAGATTAGCTCCTAAAGTAAATGGAGCCCTCTCCGAGTATGTATGAATATGGATGTGTAATATAAACACATATGCTGAGAGCACTATAGACCTGGTCCTCTGGAGGAATCCACAAAAAGTATTGTCTATATAATTCATCTACTCAACCATGATCCACAATGATAAGATAACCATCTGATATGAATACACTATCATCAAGGAAATGGTCAGATGTGAAAATAAGAGTGTAAAAGAAATCAGAGTGTGATCCCTTCAAATTCCCCATCCAAAATGGTAAATTGAGATTTTCATTGTTCATTCACATCAATATCTATGGATAAGAACCATTAATCTAAATGTGCAACCAACAATGGAAAGAAATCAATGAATAGAGAAGGATCCATTTTCAAATAGTAGGATAGCACAAGAAATTGGCTAAATTATAAAATAAAATTAAAAAAATGGTTTGCACTTAAATATCTAGACCCTAAACAATAACCAAGCATGTTGATCAATAACAAGAAATTTGAGAAAAGAATAGATTACCCTGTTCATTGAACAGCTCATTCTCATTGAAGCTGTCATCAGAAGGATGACCATGAGAGAATCCCATTCTTGACTTCCTCAAGTCTTCTGATGACCGATTGGCCAGATCTCGGCCATCTTCAGTATCATCATCTCCTTCAGAAGTTGTAGCAGAGATCCAATCAGCCATACTCTCTGATCCACGAGTTTTTCTCCCAAACTTCAGCAATCGCTTAAAACCTTTAGTGACATCCTTGCGGGGTTGATTTTGGGATGAATTAGCAACAAGAAATGGTTTTTGAGCACTTCCCCATTTTTTCCTCATTCGGGCAGCATCATTGTCACCCTGGTTAAGAGAATGAGAATTCCAAGATGCAGGGCTTCCAACTGGAGAATCTATAGAAGCATCAATATCAGATGACTCGTGCGGGTACGAAAAAGGATGAGGCATGCGTGAATTCCATGACACAGGACTTCCAACAGGAGAGTCCTGCAAAGATCTTACACCATTGAATGTTGATGTAAAACCAGTAGCCATTTCACCCCCTGAAATAGGGTCTACCTGAGCAAGAGACCTTGCAGAATCACCAATTTCAGATCCAGAATTACCAGACTTACCAGATTCCTGGCCCAGACTTACCTTTCCATTATTATTATAAGCAACATCATCAATAGCCACAGTTTCAATGTCATCCTGTTCGTCCGTGGCCATCTGCAAAGAATCCTCCTCATCAAATTCAAGGTCCTCAAATTCTTTATTTTTCTGAGTATCAGATGCCGTTGAAGCTTTCATCCTGATAGCATTGCCAACAGAACCTGAACCTATGTTATTCCCTTTTTGAAGGAAAGACCTAGGTGATTGATCATAAGGACCTAGATCACTGTCATCCATATCAAATTTCAATGGAGACAAAACAATCCCATCTGAGTTCAAAGGGGACAAATCCTTAAACTCTGCAGGATTAGCAGAACTTTTCCGTAAAGACAGAGTTTGCCTTGACTTTTCTTCCTTGACTCCTTGCATCTCCTCAGTGGTGCTTTTGCTACGGGAATAGGACCTTACCTGAGAGCGGGTTGTTTTACTGACTCCAGAAGAAGGCTTTGTATTTTCTTTTCTTAAATCAGAAAAGTTTGGAACAGACTGCGCAAGAGGATTGTCTCTTCGCCTGCCACCAGATGAACGAGAGACCGACACAGCTGTTGTACGAGGTGTGCCTGAAGGTATATGTCTGTTGGGAAAAATTTTCCTACTTTGCCTTGAAGCACCATAAGTCTTCTCTTCTGAGAACTCAGAAAGATCTTCATCATCTTCATTCTGAAGAGAATCTATTGGATGCTGTCCAAAAATAAGGGATTTAAAACAGAGCGGAAAATGGAATTTCATGTTTTTAATTTAAAAACAAACTTTGCATTCAAAAGGATTAAAATTCAGCAGTCATCACAAAAATCATAAAACAAGTCAAGAATACCTGCTCTCTCTTAATATTTGATTTGAAATATCTAAGTTTCTCGGCACGGTGAGCACCTGATGCTGAATCTTGTCTATTTGCAGACCCCGAAAACTTGACCTTCATTTCAGCTCTACTCCTCTCAAGGCTATCCTGCATGGCTTTCATCCTAGCTTCCTTCTCAGCTCTGTTCATACTCCAATCTTCTCGAAGCTTAGCATTCCTCTTCTTCATGTACTTCTCATAAAACTTTCCTCTAGAATCTTCACTCAAGTTAAGATCAGAAAAATTTTGCCTCAAAGAATCACCATAATTTTGACTATCCACCATCTTAGTAACCGACTTAGCATCAAAGCTTGCCAAATTGCTAGAACTCGCAGCCACTTCAATCACATTGCTTCTGGAAGGCAACTGAGGAGTCGACTCCCCCACTCCACCTCTTCTATACTGTGACTGTTCCACATGCACATCGGCTGGCTCAACTCTCCTCACAGAACCAGACTGGTCCCCAGGAACCCTCAGTTTATGCTCAGCAAAAAGCTTTTCAAGCTCATCAGCCTTCATTTTCAGCTCATCATGCATCCCTTGATTCCCTTTAGATTGCCTCACCCTCTGGTGTTGCTGCTCTAAAGGCGGGGTTGAGATTGCGCGTGCATTATCCGGAATCTCCAAAACTTGTTTCATCTTGCTACTTTCATTAGCACCATCCCTTTTACCATGTGCCATGCTCACTTGTTGTTCATTTCTACCAGATGAAGGTTTCTGGAACTTCATTTTTGGGATTTGAGAATCCTCTTCCTTGTTAGGGAATGAAGAAGTGTCCTCAACCTCATTCTGTGAAGATTGATCAACACGAACAGAAACATCCCTAAATTTGAGTCCATTGCCACCACCTTCAAACTGTGCTGATTGAGATCGAGAATGACTTCGAGGTACCCTAATAAGTGACGGTGCAACCACATGATTTTTCACCCCACCATAAAACTTCACATCATCATCCCCAGAAGACAACATAGGACCAACGACAACAACCTCGGATGAGCCCTTCTTCAATGTCGCCTCAGAAAAACCACCACCACTACCCACCTGATCCTTAAACCCCCCGTTCTTGTCCTCATCAAAAACCGAAACTTTCCCTGTCTCCTGAGAAGACCCTTGATCGGTTTTCGCAAATTTCTCCAATTTTTTGTCGTTTTGATCCTTGTCTTCAGAAACGACAACGGACTTGGTTTGAGAAACAGAGGATGCTGGCGTGGGTAAGGGGCTGTCGGAATCTTTCTTATCGCCGCTGCTGACGTCAATGCTCATGTCGCTGGCGCCGCTCCACCGCCGCAGCACGTCGGAGGAGAGCCGCCGGAGCTCCGGCGCCCTGCCTCCGGAATTCTCCTTCTGCTTGTTCTCGAAGAGGTTGATCCGGTCCTGAACGCTCAGCCGCCGCCCCGACGGAGCAGTCGCCGGAGCCAGAGCCGACGCCGGCGATTCCGTTTCCTCTTTGGTGGGGGTGTCGCTTGTCTCGTCTTTCGAGTTCACGCTGGTGCTGCTACGTCGCAGCGAAGCGAAGTTGGAAATAGGCTTGGGCCTAGGTGGATCGGTGGGTTGGGCTTGGGCTTGGGCTTGGTTGGGCCCATCGTCGTTGTCGATGGACATGTCAGAACTAACAGATGAACGGAGTTCCCTGTCATCGCCACCTGGCCAGTGACTGATAAGGTCCGGTCTTCTTTCGTACAGTGACATGTATTTAGTGCATGCTTCACTGCACCGGAAAAAAAAAAAAAACAAAAAAACATTAAATATTAATTAAACAACCACATTAATAACATTATTATTAATTATATTGAATATTTTAGTATACTAGATGATTATTATGAATGAAAATGAAAAGTACATTAATATGTAATTTAGTTCTAGGTGACACTATCTTTGATTTCCTCCAACCAATGATATATAATATAATGTTTGGGTGTTAGTAGTTACTTGAAGCGATGAGCACCGAATCGATCTGCGAAATGTTTGAGGTGTGAAACGGTGTGGGGGTTGAAACCGGAGGCTGATGCACGAGCACATGCTGAGGTTAGGTCTTGCCTAACTGCAGTCAATCGTACATCAATTGCCCTTAGGAGTTCCTTTCTGTGCAAGTAAGTCGTACCAACAAATAAATAACCACACACATTAGTTATATATACATATATGTTTCAATTTCAATTTTCAACAAATCAAAACTATGATTGGATTATTTATTTATTTCAACAATCATAAACGTCCTTTTTTCTATTATAATTTCAATTATTAGTGCATCAGCCCCTAGTTGAAATGAAGGAGGGTAGAAATGTTACGTGGTTGCATCAGCCACTGTTATGGCTCCAGCTCCATTCCCTCCTGGAGAAAATTGAACAAAAATGATTGTGAGCGTATCATTATCAATCATTCAAAAAAATTAATATGACCAAAAACCATTTCCTAATTTCACCAACAATTACCAAAATGCCACACTAAGTTTTAAGATTTGCGTAGGAAATGGTGAAAATAGGTTCTCATCATTTCCTATATTACAAAGAAGCAATGTGACATTTTCGTAATTGCTTATGAAAACAGAAAAACGTTTCCTCAGACTAAAATCCTAAGTTTATTCTTGTTTGGTCTTCACTTTATCATTTTTTTTCTCCACATTCGAAGCCCAGCTGATTCTTAAAGCATGAATTTCATTCTTCATTTCTACTTCTATGTTAGGTGTCAATTTTGAACCTTTAACCCATTATGCTCTCAACAATGTAGATAACGCAATTCTGTTGGGGCAATTAAGAACTGAGTATGGTTTATTTGACTTTTTTCTCTTTCCTCTCCGGCTACACTAAACTTCATTTTTCTATCTATTCAGATTTAGAACCTCCATCAAGATGAAATACAGTATAGGCTATCACCGAATTCGGCAATAATTAGACAAAGTAATACAGACCAGAAAAAAAACACTTTGGAAGTGCCCAAATACCTCAAACCTACCTATAAATATAGCATATAACCTCAAGATTAAAGACTCTATGATGATAATAAATTCATAATTTCATTTAATGGTAATAACAATTCCATTTAATGGTAAACATTAAACAATGTAAAGTGTAGCATTCGCCAGCTGGCCTTACTTTAATATGTTCAAAGGGGAATTAATAGTGAAAGAAATATGAAGATTAAGTAATGAACTTTGACAATAATGAAACTTCCAAATTTGGACAATATAATGCCAGCCAATATAACTAAAAGTCATAACTGTACAATATTTTTCCTTTTTTTCATTTTTGTACACAGAAAAGGAAACACTATCTTTTTTTCTCTATGCCTACATGGTATGCAGTTGGGAAATGCAACATGGATGAAACTGAAAACCCTTCCATAGAAGGCAGCATACTGATCATGCAGACAAAGCCAGCTAGATAACTAAAGAGGACACTAATTGTTTGATACAAGATACAAGCAACTATTAATCTTAAGAGTTAAGAGTTGTAAATATTGATAAGACAAGTTCCTCAGAGTGGTAACACAATCAAAAGATGAAGTTCCAATTTCCAAATTGTCGTTGTTATAGGTCTAATTGCAAAGAAAACATACCTTGTGGATCTGAACGCTCTGCTGCACCCTGAAATAAAAGAAAAGACATTCCAAAAATCAACAAAAGAAAGAAAGAAAGTGGTTGCTTTGTTCAGTTGTTTGCACTAATTTTCTGTTTCATCATATCTCTGACATTACCTGAGCATATATTTTCCGTGCTGCTTCTAATTGGGACATTTCTGCATCAAAGGTATTGACCATTTCCAAAACCTCTGGCATGCTAACATACCGCACAAACCTGTAACCACCAACACCAATCAAATCAGAAAGAAAACCAGAAGGTTCAGTACATACAAAAACAGCAAATTCAATAAAATAAACAAATTTCCCATTTCATTGCTTTTTTCACCTCTCAAACGTTCCCTTTGTAAACCACGTCTCAGCATTTTTATGTCTATCGATTTCAAGCTTGATTGATGAAGAAGCTAGAGCAACCTGCTCTTCTACAACCTTTAAATGGGTCAAGAATGGCTTGACCAATCCGGATGCTAGTTTCTCAGTGTTTCCATCACTTGAAACAAGCAACTCGCATCTGCCCCATTAATAGAAAGAAAAATGATTACAAACTCTAATCAGCAAAGAAAAGCACATAACAACACCTAGAAAATCCCTAGTTGTCAAGTTGTCCGCACCTTGAACGCCTTGGAGACAATTGGAATACAGCATAATCAAGAAACGTGTCAGACTTCATTTTTCCTTATTTATGGTAACACTGCACTCTATAACTCTTAGGATCATTTCACGTAAGCAAACGCAGTCTTCACCATCGTTTCCATTTGGCACCAACCATAATCAACAAAACTGCACACAAGAAATCCTAAAATCAGAATGTAGATTCTGAATAAGCAAGGTTAAACATTAAAAAGAAAAAGGATAACTTTTGCCAAATTCTGTGTCTGACGAACAAGTGTGTTCAGTGGGTCATTACCGTATTTGCATTAAATTACAAATCTACATTTTCAATCAAGTTGAAAATTGAACAAAATCAAGTAACAACCCAGATGCACATTAGGTAAATCCCACTTGTTTCATTCCTTAACAGAACCATACCACACCATAGATCCCAACCCATAACCCAAATTTGAAGCTTTTGCAACAAAACAGAAACCCAAATTTGCCACAAAGAAATTATAAGAAATAGATCTGATTCAGCAAAAGACCGAACTTGAGTAAAGTTGCATAGATACCAGATAAACCCAAAATCCAATAGCAACTAAGCCAAACCCAAAAAACATGGAAAAAAAAAAACACAGTAATCAAATAAATAAAACTGAGTCAAACAAAAACATTATCACGGTTACACACAAACACAAATACACATGCTGCAAAATAAGCAACAAAAGTGAACGAACCCTAATCTTTTTTTACATTGGAAAAAATTGGAGTGAAAATGTGGAAGGAGCGTGGAATTGAATGTGAAGGGCAGATATGGAGGTCCGAGATCTTCGATTGCGTAACCCGATCCTCCAATTTAGAGTTCAAAAGGGCACCAGCATTTGGCTCCTCTGTCTTCTTTCTTTCTCTCTTCTTCTTGCTCTTCCCTTTTTGTGTCTCACTGTGGAGGAAATGAAATGAGCCTCTTTCTTTTCTCTCCAATTTCTTTTCTTTCTTTTTTTAATTTTGAGTTTTACGAAAACCCCACAATGAAAAAGATGGTTTTTGCTTTACTCATCCTTCATTTCAAATCCCCCTCTAATTTCTCTCTCTCCTCTCTCTCAGTAGAAAGAGAAAATGACAATGTTCAGACAAAAAAAAAAAAAAAAACATTGACATTGTTACATTTCAATTTGTAAAAGTAATAGTAATTAGCAGATAACATGGTTTCGATTCAAAAAATTGTGTTGTGGTGAAAAATGGTGATGATTGACTGTGGCAGACGTCTACGTGACTGAAACTACTTTTACTAGGAAGGAATACCCGAGGTTGTTTTTCTTCAGATAATGGTGTTGGTGGTTAAATTTTAAAACGAAAGCTGTAACTAAAAAATAAATAAATTTAAAAAACGAATCATATTCTCTCGTAGCCTTGGATCATTGGCCAACATTAACCAGGTTGCATTTCCCATATTTTTGTCATATACTATCTCATAATAATACAGTAATTAATCATTCAATTTCGTGACATGGGGTGTTTCATTTTCACCCTTTAATTACTTTATTGTTGCCATCATTCAAGTATTTGAAATAGACGCATGTATTGGACAAAACGGACATTTTGGTCATTTTGATTAAGCCGTGGTCAACACTGTGTGCAGCGTACATTGTTGTTGTATTGTAGCAATTTCTTGAAAATGTTTACATAATAATTTGATTTTAGCAGAAAAAATGACAGTGATACGTTAATTAACTTAATCGCAGGGTCTTCTCCTGAGACTCTGTGTAGAAAGTGTAATTAATCAATCTTTTCACCTCGCAAACACTTCCCAAGTCTTCCACCAATCAAATCAAATGTTTTTCCTACCATTATGATTTTGCCGTTTTCAAATTCAGTCAGTATCTTCCATTTCACGTCCTCTTCTATTAAAATATACCGTTCGTTATTATATTAACAATATATTTGAATATTTAATGATTCATAGAATAAATAACATAAAATTAATATTTTCATTAGAATTTGATAAAATAATTCTATAGTATCATTCAATTACCATAAATAATTATAAAAAATTATTTTATGTTATCCTTGTATAATTTTTTTCTCTTTTTATTATTTAAATTTCTCTTTTTTTTTTGGGGGGGGGGGGGGGGAGAAATCAGATTTTTTATATTATCATTGTATAATTTTTTTCTCTTTTTATTATTTAAATTTCTTTTTTTTCAGGGAGAAATCAGATTTTTTCATACACGCAAAGCTAAGAACCATAAGTTTGACAACATGTTTATGGTACAAATTTATTTTTTTATATAGATTACTTTTTCATAATAATGCTTAAGTTAGATAAAATTAGTGTGTATAATAAAATTCTCACTTCAAATATTTGATGTGTATAATATTATTTTTATTAATTATATTACATTATATTAGTTCCTTTTTCTTTAATTAAATCATTAAATATATATTTTCTGTCCATAGAAATAGAAAGCAACTACAAATATTGGGAGATTTACCTATTGAACCAACTAAACTACTCTTTTTTGGTAAATCATTGAATATCTTTATTGCTATGTATATACAAATACTTTAAAATAAATAAATAATCATTATCAATGCTTCCTAACACTTAAAATTAAAATCTAACTAGTGCTTCGTTGATTTTTCAGATGGTAGTAACAAATAAAATAACATTAGAAAACCAGCTCGTAAATAAAAAGAAATTGAAAAATAATTTCATAATAAAATCAAACTCCTATTGTGAAAGAAAAACGATAAAACTTTATCATGGAATGAATGACTTGCTAAAATTTCTGTTGGAATCCACTAATGCTGCGCTTACATATTTGGAATTTATTAACTCTCATCACATTTCTCTTGCTAATTATCAAATAATGCAGGCTCTATTAATATTCATTATAATGAATCGTGCACGTAAATCACGGTTCACACATTGAGTGTGACGTAATCATTTCTTAAAAATTCAAATAATGCATGAAGTGTTTCACATTATTGTTAGGGGAAGAGGATGATATATAATTCTGAGTTTGGGAAGAAGTAACAATGTAACATATTGCTTGATGGAAATGGGAAATTGGGTTGTGGCCACGCCTTTGAAGCTAGCTAGTCATAGTAAAAATGATCTCTATGCTAAGTAAATTTACTTATATTTTAAGATTTAAATTTTAAAAAATATCACTTCGAAAAAGACTTTTTAAGTAACATTTATCATCATCTCAAGAATATTTTCAATAAAGAAAAATGGTGATGTGTGTAACACTGTTGCTTGTTGAATTACTACCACAAATAGCAAATGGAGTTATGAAATGTGAAAAATTATATTATATATATTTTGAAAGCCGATTATATGGATGAATAGATGGATGGAGAGGAAGTGGAATGCCCTACTGTCTTATTGATTTGGTAATTGCAAACGAATCTGTCCGCCCAATCACAATGCAACGCGTCTCATCTTTGTCAGCAAATTCAAATCATAAAATCATAAATCTTATACCAACAACGATTGAAGTTGAAGGGTACACCGTAATCATAAATCACAAACCTTAGACGCCACCATGTAGGGGTATACCAATTAAGATGTCATTGTATGTATTGTTAGCATTACAAATTAGAAGTGAATGAATTTTCAAAAAGAAAATACAAAGGATAAATATCAATAATATATATATAAATATAGGCTATTTAGATGGATAAAAAGAAACGAAAAAAATATTTGCTTCTTTAAATACATACAAGAGTGAAGGAATTTTTTTTAAAAAAAATTATAAAAGAAAATCATCTACTCGGTTATTTTTATTAACAAAATTATTATTATTATAATTATTTACTCATTTACTTTAATTTTGTTTAAGAGACTAAAAAATATATAAATAAGGAAAGATATTTATGTCATGTCAACTTAGGAGGAGTTTTTCCTGTGAGTCCTACATAAAAACTTCTATTTTTCTTGTTCCTCTTTTAAATTAACAGTGAAGTTTTGGTCTATATTTCTTATTTTGTTTATTTCCTTTCTCCTCAATTTATTTCTCTTAAAAGAAACAAAGGATGCATGTGTGGTGGGATGAATCTACAAAATTTGTGTGTTTGTACTCGTGATCAGTTATTCCAGATCTGTTGTTTGTACATTCATTTTGTATTTGTAATCGTACATGATGTTTTAATTCATGTCATTTTGGTTGTGTTTAGATTAGTATAAAATTAAACAAAATAATACTAACTCGTATTATTTGAAATTTTTAAAATAGAGGAAAATGATTCCATCACGTTTTATTTGATATATTATTTCTCTTTCTCTTAATTTAAAAGTATGCGATAAAACTTTTTTTCATCGTAAAATAATTAAATAAAAGTAATAATTTTACTATTCTACATTATAATTCAGTATATTTCATTTTTATCTTGTTTCATTCAATTTTTCTTACTATTAGATATTTAATCAAGTGACCAAGAAAATATAAATAACAAATGAAGAAAATACCTATGAAATATACGTGAAATGGAAAAGAAAATACCATAGCAAATGGACAGTGATTAGTTACACAAAGGTACGTAGACCTTTGATGAAATTCAATAAGGTTCTAATTTAAGAAACAAAAAAAAAAATGTTCTACTCACTCACAAATGAGCATACGTCAATTGTTATTTAACTTAATGAGAGGGATTACATTTTTTATTTATAGGGTTTATCTCAAAGTACCTTACCCCAATCTTGCTCCTAAACAAACATCAAATATACTTTGTGAACATTTGCAGGATCGACGTTATGTTGTGGTGGGAATGGCAGTAGCGGCTAGTGATAATAGTGATCAAGCTAATGATAATGATAATAGTTAGATTAATAGTGACTAGGGGTGGGTATATGGGTCGGTCTGAATCATTTAAAGTTTATTCCGTGAAATATGTATTTTAAGTGGATTGAATAAATCTATTTTGTGAAATAAATGAATCTTTTTAAGTATGTATATGATCTACCAAGTTTATAGATAAACGAACCGGTCCACAGGTTTAATTAATAATTAAAAAAAATGTGTTTTGGTTGTTTGGCATAGCCATAAGCAAGAGAGAGGCGCGACGGCGTAAGGAGGTATGACGTGCAAGAGAGAGGTGTGACACGTAGAGAGGAGCAGCGCACGAGCCGAGGAGGAGAAAGTGACCTTCTCATGTGATGTTTGACTTGGATAAGAAAAGCGTAGTGTGATGTTTGCCAGTATAGGGAGGTTGCATGCGAGCCGAGAAGAGAAAATGATGTTGCGGGTCTCGTGGCAGAGTGAGGGTCGAGAAAAGAGACATGCGGAAGAGTGAGGGCCGAGGAAGGAGACACATAGCAGAGTGAGGGCTGGGGAAGGGAAAGTGTGTGGCAAAGTGAGGGTTTGAAAGAGAAAGCTATGAAGTCTAAAGTCTCAACTCAAATACTCAATTTGTATAATTTTTACTTTGAAATTAAATTTTTCTTGTATGATTTACCCACAAGCCTGTGGATAAAATCCATTAAGTCCACGAACATAATAGACTAGGTTCAAATATTACTTATAATTATACAAATTTATAACAAAAGTCTATAATCCGCTCCATCTATGGGCTTAATGGACCAACCCATAAACCTAAACCCATATACCTACCTTACTACAATAGTAACTACAATGAAATTGATGACCAATGGCAATGACGTAATTGTTTAACAAAGGCGACAAGTGGTATTCATGACAATACATACTCACCATTTAACTAATTAAAGTAATACTAAATTCCTGTATCTTACGAAGGAGAGATAAGTGAATTGACTCAAATATTTTTATAACAAAAAATTAAAACTACTTTTTTATTTTAAATTTAGAATTAAAATAAGTGTTTTAAAATTAAGTTAAAAATCAATTTATTTTTATTTAATCTGAGCATGTCTTATTTTGAAATTTGCACTTGGAAATAAAAAACTGAAAACTTATATTTCTATTATAATTAAAAATATTTTTTAAATTTATATTCTTAAAATTTTACTCAAGTTTACATCTTTTGTCTGTGAGTGTGTGTATAATTTCATTAATACCTTTGATAATTGTTTCTATCTACGTTTTACAATACAATAGATATTAATTAAACACAAATCTTAGAGTACTACCAAATGAACAGTGTGATATTCATGGTGTTATTGGTGTATGTCATTGACCCTCCACCAATGGCAATCACAAAGTCCTGTTGGCACAATAAGTCTCACGAGCCATTGAGTAAGTAGACTAGCGATGGGACAATTCAGTATGATTTGGATCAGAGGGTCCATACTCTATCATAGTGTGGGTATTTGTGACCAGATTTCATCTGCTATAAACTTTAGTTGATCATATTTTTGGAAAATTAGTTAGTTGTCTCTCAATTCTCAGTGTATATATATAGCCTTATATTTTATTATACTTATTCTAGACCCATCATTTGAATAGCAGGTGGTATACATGCATGCATTGACGAATACCATTTTGGAGGATGTTGATTTTCAAACTAAAATTGCACTTCCTCGGATCACTTTTGATTTGCCTTGATGCCATTTGTCCTTTTTCATCCAGTGGTATATGAACAGGTAGAAATATTTATACCATAATCATTATTTGAGAATTAAGAGTCAAGGACATTATAATCTACACTTTGAGGCCCTTCATCATAACTTTGTTCCCCGAATTCAAGTAAAAGATTACAATGCATTTATAAAATAAAGAAAATCATCACTCTAGATCTAGTCATATATGTTTTATTCATGATATGGGAATATGGATTTCCAACTCATTATTACAAAATTAGTCAAAATAAAGTTTCAGCTACAAAATTGATGGTGATCAACTTTACACTATATTTGATAAGGTATTTTAATTAATTTTTATTTTTTTATTAGTTGAGGAGTTTATTTAATTATTTGGTAAACAAACTTTTTTTTTAGTAACTTTTAGTATTTTTCAAAATGTTACTTGAAATAATATTTTTTTAAATGTTGACTTTTAGCTTCTAATTTTTATATTTTATTTCATTTTTATCCTTAATATACTTATTCATTTTCATTGTTATATTTTTTTAAAATAAACTATGATTTTTTTGTCATTTTACACTTTTCAACTACTTTAACATCTAGTTTCACTGAACACTTATAATTTAATAAGATAATTTTTTATCTTTTAGCTATCAGTTAATTTTTCAATTTCTAGCTAATTTTTTAATTTTTAATTAATTTTTCAATTTATTTGACCAAACATAGTCTTACTTTAATCAGTTCTTAATTATACTTATCATAATAATCGACTAAACACCTAAACAGAAAATATTTCAAATACAATTTTTTTAACAATATTGAGGTGGTAACATAATTTATGCAAAACTTCTTCATTTGTTAATTGGAAAATAGAATCACAAACACATAACGTATTTTACCTAGTTTCATCTTATTAAAATTGTTGGATAAGTGTCCATGTGATGTTATTTTCTAATTAAAATTAAAATTTCACTTTAATAACTTTCAATTTCACTGTTATAATTATAGAAACTAACCCTTCACTTTCATCGACCTTTAAGTTTTATCTTATTTTTAGTAGTAGTGATAAAATTAATAAAAAGTACTAGTACTGATACAATTAATAAATTTGTATGTTTTATTTGGAGCTCCTAGTCATTACACTGCACGTTATAGATTACTCTTCTGAGCTGGACCATACCTACCTATTCTAAAAGGGCTGAGAGCCTTAGCCTCGTGTTTTAAACCCCCGAGGCTTTGGGCTTGGCGTAGTGTTTTCAAGATGTTTCAAGAAGACAACACTTTCCTTTGAATTGATCACACGAAATTGAGGTACAGTTCTTTAAATGTCCTTAGTATTATTCCTCATGTATAATTATGATTTTACATAGTAATTGGCACCATAAAAATCCACATTTAAAATAGAAAATGATTTTTGAGACCATATTCAAATTATGATCAAAGAACAATATAACAAGAGTAAATAGTATATGTATTAAATAAAAGAATTACACTATCATTTAATCACAAATTATCATATAAAAAATCTAAGAAAATCACTATTAGTTTTGTGGTTTTTAGTTATTTGTCCTTGTATGGGGATAGCTATGAAGATGTACTTTATTGGGACATAATAGGTATTGAAACTTTCATCATTGATAGGGATTTCAGATTTGAAGGTTTTTCTACGACTTAACCAAATTAAATTGTTTGATCAAACCAGCATGCAGAAACGTAACTTTCATCATTGATAGAGATTAAATGAATCTTAAATATATAGAGGCACTGTGAAGTCAGAAGTGTGAAGTACAACTCTGTCTATTTGGTACAGATGCTCGTGCGCTATTGTAAACTCTACATGAGAGTTTAAAGCTACAAAAATAAGTGCCTACATTTTGTTCAGTAAATAACAATAGAAAACATTAAACTTCAAGAAACATGTTTTTTTGGTCTTATGAATCCACCAGGATCCAATGCTTTAAACTTGAGTTTTCATAATATCGTTAATTAAACTATGAAGATGTGATAAATTCGAGTTATTTGGACATCTTTTTACTTCACCTACTGAAGAAGACCTTTGGCATAGTGTTAGAGACATCAAACAAATATTGACCAAGAGTTTAAACTTACAAGAATTAGTCATTAAAACCTTCATAATAATAGTCTTTAAGGTTCCAAATTAGCCCAACTTAGTGTTAGGTATTCTCTTAATGCTGTGTTGAATTTAAGATCATGTCATAGGCAAAGATCACTTTAATGCACTGTGTATAGGAGTAACACAGTTTCACACACAAATAAATGGGAAAATATTTTTTTATAACAATTTTTACCAAAAAAAAATGATCATAGGAGAAATATGAAGTGAAAAAACAAAAAACATAGATTAAAATAAATGATATTACAAAAAGATTGAACTTTTTTATATAAAAAACTGTAAATAGAAATTATTATATCACTCATAGAATCCATTTGTTTGCAATAAATAGAGTAGATAAGAGATGGAATGAACAATAAAGTGAGATTCACACTTTTATATTTTATTTTAATTTAAATTTTTCATCCGAATTCTTTTTTTTTTTCTTTTCACTCTAACTTAAAGATGAAATATTTTAACAATTTCAGATATTTATTGCATATTTACATATATTTTACTGTATCCTCAATTATTGACTAATCAATTGAAAGTGTATCTCTCACTTTAAAATAGTCAAATTTACTCGTAAAAGGTATTATCTGCTTTGCAGTCATTTGATAAGACAGTTCGTTTTCTGTTCAAAGAGGCGCAGTTTGAGATGGTGTGATCACTCATGAGTCATGACTCAACATACTAATAAACAACACTATTTCTAATTCGGTGATACCGATTCCTGAGAAGAATAGAAACAGGTCAGGAATTCATCTTCAAGCTATCATATGACTTATGAGGTTGCATATCCAATATGTACAATGTATCCAACTAGAGCTATGAATGATGACATGATCCCCATACTGATATAACTTAGAATGGTGTTACACATGAAAACTGAACTGATGCATCTTCTGCAAAGAGATTAGATTATTCACTATTCAGCACATAATACTCCTGCATTTTTTTCCCTCTGTTTTAGAGTTCAGCATAGCAATCCCTCTTAAGTTAACTGTAACAATTAAGGGATGATAATAGTAGTAGTAATAATAATAATAGTAATAACAACTAAACACATACACCACAAGGCTATTTGGCTAATGCAATTCCAATCTAAACTTTACCTTAACCAAGTTATCCCTGCCTCACTCTCACACATTCATTCACTGTCACTATTATTGTTATGATTGTTGTTGTTGGTGGTGCCATGGTGATTGTTGCTAGGGTTACCACCTTTCCTTCCAAGCTTGAGCTGCGAAATCTCCAGCTGCGTCTTCAAGAAAAACTGCATTCTCTGCAACTCCAAATCCTTTGCGAACTTCATCCTCTGCTTCTCCATCTCCACCACCTGCTGCAGCTTCGAACTCTCTGCTTGTTCATAAGCCTCGCCGAATTTCAGAATCGCCCGCGTCAGTTCTCTCACCGCGCTTCCCCAACCCTTCGCCTTCCGTCTTTCTCCGCTTCCTTTCGCGGTGTTTGAACTCATCAACCGCGGCCTCTTCCGCTCAAAGCTCTCCGGCGGAAAACTGTCGCTCGACGCCGGCGACGACGCGTCTCGCTCCTCCGAATCGGACTCCACCGGAGGACCGCGGCGCCGGAACTGAATCTTCTGGTTCTTCAACGGAACCGGTTGTGGTTGCTGCTGCTGTGGCTGTTTATGAGGATGGTGAAACTGAATCGCACTGCTGCGAACACCGACCGGAATCCCTAACGGAACTTTCTGCGGTTGTGAATTACTGTTTCCGGCACCGCTAGTGCCGGCGGTGCCGGCGCCGGGGATCTTGGCGCTAGGACCGATTAATTGTTCCAATCGGTCGTAGAACGGCCACTTGCTGGTGGCACCGGCGGCTATCTTCGCTTTCTCCGATTTATACTTCTTCTTAACGGTGTCGATCCGGTTTTTGCACTGGATATCGGTCTTCGGCGCCTTCGTGAAATCCTCTCTTCCGCTCACGATCTCCGCCACCTCCTTCCAGTGCTTCTGCTTCAGATTTCCTCTGCTCAGTTCCAGATACCTCTCTCCCCACGCGTCGATCAGCACCGCTGTCGCGCCTTCGCTCCAGCAATCCTCCCTCCCTCCACCGCCTCCTCCTCCTCCTCCGCCGTTCCCCTTCGCCGGCTGCTGAATCGGAAGCGCTAATGCCAGACTATTTGGCGGTGGTGGCTGCGCCTGCGGCGCCGGAGCCGCGACCGTCACCGTTATCCGACCGTTCTCCCTCGGCGACGACGGAGGGGATCCGCTCGCCGGCGAAGGATGCGACTGGATCTCGTCGTCGTCGTCCATATCCTCCTCGCCGCCGATCTACCGTAGAGAGAGAAACAGAGTAGTTATAGAGAGAGAGAGAGAAAGAGAAAGAGAAAAACGAAGCTAGGGTTTTTATTTAATTTAATTTTAATTTTAATTTTGGCCGGCGAGAATATATCGACGCCTTTTCGTGCATTGTTCGTTTTTTTGGTTTTAATTTTAAAACAAATTACGGGGAAAATTGGCTTCGAACCTTTTTTGGGGTTTCGTTTGACGGAAGAGGGTGAGTTGACGGTGACCATCGACACGTGGGGAGAGGGCAGAGGAAGGTGGGTGACGTGGCACAATGTGATTGGAGGGTGGCAGAAACTCCGTCACCGGCTCAGTTGGTGGACCTTCTCTGTTATTGTCTGGTTTCCCTGGTTCACGAGTTTGACGATAAACACAACACTAACCTGCTTCCGTGGTCTCCGGCGATATACCCAATTTACCCTCTTCATTTATTGTTTCCCTTTTAGGAATCATATTCTTCTTCTTTTTAAAACAAAAATTCTGAAATTTTGTTGACCGGTAAATTCTTAATTATGGAACGTTTTAAACATGTTTGAATTGTTGATAGCAGTTGTTAATTAAAGTTGAATTTTTATTTTAGAGTTTTGAGAATTGGAGGGGAAGGACAAGAAAGGGAAGAAAATTGTAGCTGGTTGAAGAAAAGATGACGTAGGAAAAGCAGTAAGGGTAACTCGTAACAGCTTTTAATGTTGTTTTTGTTTCACTTGTTGTTTAGAGACATGACGTCAAGTTGTTGTTTCTCGTTAAGTAATTTGTATCGTAGGTGTGCCTAAGCCTAACTATGGTGTAGACTCTATAGAGTATTCAACAACAAACAAAAAATAGTATGTAGAGTGATGTTTGCACTCTTTTTTCTTTCTAATCCTTATCTCAAATCTCAATATAGTATTTTTTTTTTGTAGGGAAAAAAAATAATATATATATATATATTGTATACAGGAATGAATACATGAATGAGGTGGGATGAGCTGATCAATTTAGCTTCGTATAGTAAATCTCAATCTATAAAAAAAAAATTAAAGTTCGTTGTATATATTTTTGTAACCAAGCAAGTTAATTTGAGAGATTGAAATTTGTTCAATTTTTTTATAGAAAAATATATGATTGAATGAAGATAAAAGTTATCTTATTAGTTCTTTTAATAATAATAATATTTATATTGACATTTATTTTACTTTTCTCTGTT
>PYAF01003902.1:410209-422599 GCA_007407185.1 Glycine tomentella | reverse complement strand
ACTAAAATAACAATAAGATAAAAAATTATTGACTAAATTGACCATTTATTAAAAGAAAATAGAGGAATATTAGTTAGTAGTAATATACGTTCTAACTTCTAACATATGTTTTGGAATATATGTTTTGTTATTAATTAAAATATATTAAAAATTATAATTTTTAACAAATTTAAACTAATAGTAAAGTTTGTTTCAAAGAATATATTACCTTCTATCCTTTATATACGAAACAAAGAGACATATGTAATTTTTATTTCTTAGTTATAAGAAAATAGATTCATTTAATTATGTATGAGTTTTATCTTATACTTTTAATTAACTGTCAAATCTATTAAAAAGACACACTCATTTCTCATCAAGTGTCTTCAATGTTAACCATATATAAGTTACATTTGTGAAGAAAAATTATATTATTCCTTTAATTAATAGTGTACTGTTATTTTTTTTTAATAAATGGTCAATTTAGTCAATAATTTTTTATCTTATTGTTATTTTAGTTCCTAAAATTAAGAAAAACTTAAATAAGTCTCTGAAACTAACCAATTTTTCTCATTTTGATCCTAAACTTATGTTATTATTATCACTCGAGTCCTTGGACTACGACCAAATTTAAATGAGATAAGGAAGTTAATTTTATGGACTTATATGAAACCCTAAAAAATTTGTAGGAACTAAAATGATAGAGATACAAATTCATGAACTAAATTGACTATTTGCTCTTTTTTTATGCATTGTTACTTTTTTGTTACATACTAGTGAATACCATGTTTGAATTGTCTTGTGAGATTGACCATTGTGTTGATCAGTTTCAAAGCAGACAAATTAGAAGGATCGGCAATTCGGCATGCACCAGTAACACCGATAGAGGAAATGTCTTGGCCTTTTAGTATTTAGCGTAATAATATAAAGCATTATGGCCTGGCTCATTCAATTATCAATACCCCATCTGTAAAAAGACACATTTTCTGGTGCACTCCGCCTAATTTATGGCTCCTCAAAACAATTTTCCTTTGGAACCATCGATTCTAACTCATAAGCTATTAGCTGTTGGAGCTAAATCGTTATATATAATCTCAATGGCATGAACCATATAACATCTGCATTAGAATATAGCCAAAAAGTTATTGCCTCTTAAAGAGTAACATTTTTCTAGCTAAGTGCTTTCCCAAATAAGTCATGGCTTCTGTTCTGTCCACTTCGTCAACTTTATTGGCTACTCTCTCCTTCAATTCTGGGGTCAGAAGAACAACCACTCACCAAATGAAGAACCTATCCATAATGGTAAGACAAATACACATAGCAAAAGCAAGTTTCTATATATCTTGCAGGGGCAAGTCATCATTGGTTCAATTAGTTGTCTTTCAATTCGAGTTCTGAATATACAACTATCTAAAACATTTGAAGGGAGACTTGTCACTCATAATGATCCATTCCAATTCGATTAGAATTGATCATTAAAGATATATGTGGTCTTGTAGGAAAGAAAACATTGGTCATGATTAAGTGGTTCATATCATTTGTTTCCTTGTGTAGGGAAGCTCTATGTTTGGTGAGCTAAAATTTGTGAACAAAGTCCAGTTGAAAAGGGAAACAAAAACGTCATTTGCACTATCTGGTGGCATTGACACCATAATCTCTTGCTCCACGGTAATAATTTCACCCATTTTATGATATTAGATACTTTTTTCCGATGTCTCTTGTTGGATTCTTTTAATAATGTGTTCCTTTTATTTTCTGAAGGCTGAGCTAGAAACTCTGAAAATTGTACAAAGCACAATTGCGAAGCAGCTTTCTATTGATGAAGCCACTGTGACTCCCCAAACTAAATTTTCAGATTTGGGTGCTGATTCTCTTGACACTGTGAGGCCTCAAATTCTAACACTACTTTATTTATAGTTGTATCTTGTATGAAATATAAGTTAAGTATTAATCTATGCATTAAGTGCATGTATTTTGGTATGCCTGTAATTGAACAGGTTGAAATCATGATGGCTTTGGAAGAGAAATTTGACATTTCCATTGGAGAGGGTGGAGCTGAGAACATCTCCACCGTTCAAGATGCTGCTGATCTGATTGAGAAGGTGAAGACTGCTTCAACCTAAGCCAAGCTGCGTTCACATCATAGCTTTCATCACTGTCCTTTTTAGATTTTGACAAAAAAAATTGATATAGAATGGCTTAATTTCTAATGGGTCGTCACATCATTTACTTTCCTAGAATAAAAGTATGGTTAGCTCTTATAGTCTTTTGAATTGAATCGATTGATGGCTTGAGGCCATCAATTTTCATGTAACGATTATCTATTTGAGTTTATAGCTTATACATGCTCAAACTTTGGAGTGTCAACTATGTATGCATGAAGATATTTCGCTGAAATTTCTTATGAAATCACACATTACTTAGGTCCTAAATGAAAAGATAAAATATGGAAGAATGGCCTCATCCATAGTAGTTATATTGTAAGTTTGTAACATAAAGCACTAAGCACCAGAGGACTAACAAAAGCAAGAAATTAACATATATAATAACTACTTTCAAGCTTCATTGATTTCAACTGATAGAGATTTCAGAGTACAGAATTCGTATTTACAACAGCCAAAAACTCAAGAAAACGAAAAACAAGTTAAAACCATATATACAAATATACAGAAGCTGTGTCTCTACTCCTTTACATCCCCAGAATCCCATGAAGCATTGGCTCAATCTGCTGAAAAGACCCTGCATCATCCGAGCCATTTTATTGGTAGGTACTCATATTTACATAATATGATTGTACTATGAACTATATACTATATAATACTATACATTATAATAAGGTGCCATGCATCTTATGATATGATTGATTATTCCCTTTTGGAATTTGGAATCTGTGTTGCCGTATGTACAGAAATTAAACGCAATCCCTCTGCCTCTGCCGAATGATATTCAAATTTCAAAGCCAAAACATCTCATTTCCCCTCTCAACAACGATCCAGAGCACTCATAATCACCCTGCAAACCATATATAAAACAAGAAAAGAAGTTAGACACACAAAAAATGGGCATGTAAATGCAAAGGGCATATGTGTCAGTGTCATCTTAATGGGTGTAAGTATTAAAAATAAAAATTAGAGAACCAATCGTAAATACTAAATAGTCGGACTTCTATTATCGGCACTCTCCACTGTTGACGATTTTCTCCTCGTGAACTTCTTGAAATCACCGCCTGGTGCCTCCGCTGCAAATTATTTTGTTCTTTGGTTAAAAAATTGTCACACATGGTATAATGATATCATAAATATTTTCCTAAAAATAAATTCTTAAAAAGTTACATTAATTTCTGGATGATTTAATTGAATTTTTGTTTGTCAAATTCGATTTCTTATTACTATAAATTAATATGTATGGTAATCTAATATATAATTAAGAAAAGGATAAACAAGAAAGAGAATAACAGAGTGAAGTTTTTGTGTTTAAGAAAAATATCTTCGTAATGCATAAATTTCTTCTCCATAACCATAAGCACAGTACTAACAATAAGAAGAAAATAAAGATATAACTTAAAATTCTAATTTTTATTATTATAAACAATTTTTTCGATATTCTTTCTTTTCTTTACCTTCTTCATTCATTTTCTTCTTGGCTCCCACTTTTATTTATTTTATGTTTATCATATTTCCTATTTATCACTTTCTGTCCCATAATATCTCTATCTTTTTGTGTCTTTGTTTCTTCTTCTTCTTATTATTTCTCTCTTTCTTTCAGAATGAGACAGAATATCAATATTTTCCATATCACAACATAACACATGTAAGATTGTGTTTTGTGTTTCGTTTAAAATTATCATAAAATTAAAGGTTGAGTTTCTTTGTCTTGTATCCTCTCATGCAAACAAAACCTAATAATACATAACAAGAAGAAACAAAAATATTCAGAGATAAGTGTTACGAGTCAAGGGGGAACGAGGGGTGGTAGATCCAGAAGGAGAAGAAGAAGAAGAAGAATCAGAGGTGGTGGTGCTTCCGAAACCAGACTGGGACCGAACAATGGTGATGCTGCGACTTATCGGAACCGCCTCCGCCACCGTTGACCGGACGGAGCTTCCGCCGGAGAACGAGTTGTACTTTCGGAGCTTCCCCAGACCCGTTTCCGGTGCCGGACCCGCCAACGTTTCGTCCCAAAGCTTGTGAAGAAAACCCATGATCATATATATATCTTACAAATATATATATATATATATATATATATGTGTGTGTGTGTGTGTGTTGTTTACTTCTTTTGCTACAACTTATAACACAGAGATCAAAGATCAAGGGAACAAACGACAGAGAAAAGAAGAAGAACAAGAAAAAAATGAAGACTTTTTTTTTGGTTTTTGTTTTTTTTTTTTTGTGCTTTTGGCGAGAGTGTGAGGTACTTATAATGAGAAACGGAAGGATGAGGATGAGGACTTAACAGGTTTAATTTGAATTAATTAATTAATTATTATTGATAGCTATATATGTTAGTGTGTAAACTTAGCTCCGGCTAACACGGCTTTATTTTAAGCCATCAAAATTGATACCCGTTGCTATGTTGGCTCAGGCTAATTATGTACATTACACGTTAATCTAGAATCCCCGAATATTTGATGACTTATGTTTTCTTTCTGATCTTTTTTTTTTAAAAAAATAATTGATGAATTGTGTTCATATTATTGACATTATAATAAAGCTCTTGAGAGACATGTAGCATATGTTGGTTTTTGACTTTTTAGCACATGCATTTGGGAAGCATGTGAAGAAATAAATTAAATAGAATATACTATGCCACTATGGTTTGAAAGATAAATTGGAAGGAATGGACTTGGAAATTGTGACAAGAATTTTCATATGAATGATTAATTAATAACTTTTACACAAGTAGTGAAATTAACTCTTGGTTATAAGAAGTGAGTAGAAAATTTAATAAATTTAGTTGAATTGATAACACTATTGAATATGTGAAAAAATTATCTAAATTCTATTCCTGTATAATAAATTCTTATTCTTATTAAGAATAAATTAAATTTTAATTAAGTCTTATGGAGAATTAGTTTGGTGTCTAGCTAAAAAAAAATTGAAATTTGTAAGATACCTTGCATATTAAAAAAAATAAAAAAGAGAATGAAGTGAGCCGAAGAGAGAACTAGCCTAGGAGCCTGCAACAAATTAGATTAGATTTAAAATAATTGGAAGAAGGTGGTAAAAATATTAAATTAAGATTGAGTAAGAATATTTCTAATGGAGAGTGATATGAGTTTTTTTTTACTCATTTTCTTGTGATTTCTATAGTTATAGTTTCATGTTACTCATAATAATTTTTAGAACATTTTTAGTGATAGATTCCAAATTGGGATCTTAGATCACTTTTTGGTAGACCCATAATGTCACATAGGATTAAAGATCTTTTAAGATCTGTGACATTATTTCCTTTATTGGTAGATCCCAAGTTGAAATCTTAGGTAATTTTAATAGGTCTCATATGGATCTCACTTTTAAATATTTAAAATTAAATTAAATTAATTAAATAATTAATTTTAATTAATAAAATATGAACAAATATATGAATATTAATAAAGTGTATAGTTAATTTTATTAATTTTAACTTTTAATTGTATTTTTTTTATCCTATCACATAAAAAATCATTTTTTTGAATTCCGTGCAAATCTTCAGGGTTATTGGTAAAGAACTGGATCTCCACATGGAGATCTGCATTCTCTCTCTTTAGCTGTGGATATAGAAAAAGAGAAATCTTCAGCTAAAGATCTCTATCCAAGATCTCCCACTAAAATTGCTCTTACAAAATTTTATTCCAATACAAAAAATTATAAAAAATTTTAAAAAATCTTCTTAATTAATGATATTTAAAAAATAAGAAAATAGAAAAAAATAATATTAAAAATCTAAATTTTTTATAAAGAAACTCTCATCTTATCTAAATATTCTTCAATATAAAATTTCTTCTAAAGAAATAATTTTTTATTTTTAAAAATCCATCAAACACCTGTGGATTGGAGATTCTCTAAAGTGAAGTACCAAGAAAGTAGAAACAAATGGGGCCCGTTTCATTTTAAACTGAGCATTTGAGTTGCACCTTCGCGTCGAACGGATAAGTTCCCACGAAGTGAGTGAGATGACTCTATCCTACCTTCGCGCCATAATCTTACCATATCATCAAACAATTCTAAAATATTATGTACTGGTCACTTTTAATAGGTAAACTCGTAAAGTGTTAAATTTAATGAATAAATAAAATATGTACTTATAGTATAAAGTTTTTTTTTTTATACGATCATCTAATCAATCATTTGATATGCTCGTAATTTTGTATAGTTTAAGAAAAGTGCTAGCAGTATACTATTAGAGAGAAGTCTCGTATTTTTCTTATAATAATATGTAAAACATTTACTCTTGTTTATATAAAAACTTACATTCACTATACATATGGTGAACAATCAAATACGTATTAAACTACTAATACTTTACCTTATATTCATGTTTTCAATTACAGCCTTATAGTTGTCACATATTAATTCGAGATTCCTTAATGATCATATCACATATTACCACGTGTTAATTTTTCATTATCTAGTGCATTTGATTTTGTAAACGAAGGCTTCTCATGGACACCTCATCTCTTTTTTTTTCCTGAAGAAATATATGGGCCACCATAAAACTTTTGTGGACTAGTGGAGTTAAGAAAAATAATGTTTCTTCTTCCACCATTTGTTTTTCCTACTACACCATTAATGAACAGTGCATTTCCAAAATTGTCCTTCACGTTTTTGAAGCTTTTATACACAGATCCGTATGATTCATACTTGTAAGTTTTTTTTTTATATATACGGACCAATCCGTAAGCCCAATCCGTACGTTTTTTTTTTTTTTTGTAAGTTAAAATGTATTTTAGAAAATAATGGTACATGCAGGTATCGAAATTGTGACCTTCAAGTTACTAGCACGATGCTCCAACCAACTAAGCTAATAGACCAATTATGTTAAAAATTAATTAATATTGATATATATATATATATATATATATATCACTAAATTTATTTAATTTAAAGTAATTTATTATGTTAAAATTATATGTGTATTAAATATACATTAGAAAATTTAGTGTTATATGTATCAACATTAATTATTTTTTAACATAATTGAACTATTAATTTATACTTTAATTTATTGTTTTTAATTTAAAATAATTTATTATGCTAAAATTATATGTTGTTATAAAATTTTAGCATATAATTTTGTTACATATGTGTATGCATGCATTAATTCAACATATAATTTTAACATATAATGTTATTATAAAATTTAACATAATAAATTATTTTAAATTAAAAAATAATAAATTAAACTATAAATTAATAGCTCAATTATGCTAAAAAAATAATTAATGTTGATACATATAACACTAAATTTTTTAATGTATATTTAATACACATATAATTTTAACATAATAAATTATTTTAAATTAAATAAATTTAGTGATATATATATATATGAATATTAATTAATTTTTAACATAATTGGTCTATTAACTCAGTTGGTTGGAGCATCCTGTTAGTAACCTGAAGGTCATAAGTTCGATACCTACATGCACCATTATTTTCTAAAATACATTTTAACTTATCAAAAAAAAAAAAAGTACGGATTGGTCTTACGGATTGACGAATCCGTAAGTATGAATTATACAGATCTGTGTATAAAAGCTTCAAAAACGAGAAGGACAATTTTGAAAATGTACCATTCATTAATGGTTAATGAGAAACACTCAAAAAAAAACTTTTTCATAATTTACGAATAAGTATATAAGAATAATTGACTTATTCATAAGTTAAGAATAAGTAAATATTAATTTACTTATTCAATATTTTCAAAGTAATTGATAATAGCTTTATTATTTTAAGAAATTTAGTTAATAATCAAACATATTTTTATAAAATTTTATAATAATCTTATTTCTTAGGAAAGTAGTTTAATTAGGAATAAAGTATTTCTTGATGCACCGCTTTAGAAAGTTTAATAACACCTTTGTTCTTTGTAACATCCTAACTAATTTTATTTATTTATTTAATTAATTATTTATTTATTTACTTATTTTAAATTTTATTATTTTAACCTTTTCTTTCTCAACGAACAATATGAATTGAGGTAGGAACAATAGAACTAAAATTTTACAAGAAACGTGTATCAGTAAAAAAAAATTCTTCATCATAAAATTTATAAATTATGAATGACTGATACATTAGTCCATGTCTCTGATACAAAAATATACAAATACAAATCTCTTCTCAAAATCCAGCATAGTACATAGCTTCTTCAACATATCAACCAAACTCCAGCTTCAAGAAATCTGACCATCATTGTCATCTAAAAAAAATAAAATAAATCTAATGAGAAATAAATTTCTCAGTAGGCAAATCTAAACTACCAAATATGTCAGAAGGTTAGTAAATAAGACAATTCTATTCCCTCAGACACCTTAGAGAGGTAGTAAATAAAGCAAATCTAATTCATCACACACTTAAGCAGATCAATAATTTAACATATCGGAATGAATGCATGAATGTATGAATGCATGGAATGAAATGCAATGGTCACAGGTGCACATGGCCTCTACATGTGTACATCATGTAGGAATGCTGCGGCCGTCTTACGCTAATCATGCATGAATTTTCATGTATTAGCACCTGATCTCTTGAATATCATAGGCCCGGTTGTCACACCCGGGTCATTCTCATAAAATCAGTAGCATAGGCCCGGTGTTCACAACTCGAATCAGTCTCATAAAATCAGTAGCATAGGTCCGGTGTTCACAACTCGGGTCATTCTTAAAATCATAGGTCCGGTCTTGAAACACGGATCAATCTCAATCATATCACAAAAATTCATAGTATAGGGAAGATATTATTTTTCTTACAAAGAGCAAGGTAGATAACATTTCATTACTCTTCGTCCATAAGCAAAACTGTATCAACTGACTTCGGTAGTACAATATTTGTAGCAAAGACTGGATTAGTAATTTTACTTCATTTCCGTAATAATTATAATCTATTAGGTTACTTGCAGTTTAATTAAAATTTATATAAATATATATGTATGAATTAATTAACTTTACTTACATTGTCCTCATAAGATTGTACCACCTAAGAATTGAATATATATAGATATAAATATATATATATATATATATATATTTATATATTTATATATTTATATATTTATATATATAGTATTACGTTGAATTTCACTTGGGTAGTTTACTTAATTAATATATTGGCTAAAATATCCCACAGGGGTACTAGTGGATATACTATTATATATATTCAAAAAGGTCTGCAATTGAGGAAAAATTCACGTGAACCTGCATGTCCTAAATATACTATACCTAATATATTTAAAAGTCGAAAGGTAGCCTACTGGTATAAAACCGCTGGATACTTATATATATATATATATATATATTTATTTATAATTGTCGGGTTTTTTATAGTGGTATCAAAAGAGTATGGAGGCTGGTAAGGGTAAGGTCGAGAAGTATATTTTGATGGAAATGGCCGAGTTGGTTTGCATGTTTGACCGGATTGGGTCAAGTTGGTTTGCAAGGGCTGGCCGAGCTGGGTTACATGGTGGCCGAGCTTTATGAAAATGGATTGCTGGATTTTATGAGCATGAACGGCCGAGTTCACGGTGCATGCCGGGTTCATGGGCATGATGGGTTCATGGTGCATGCTGGGTAGGTGTGATGCCGAGAAGGTTCCATGCCGGGTTGGATGTATGGCCGAGCTGGCATGTGATGCCGAGTAGCCATACGTGCCGAGAATGGTGCATGCCGGTTTTAAGGATGCATGTGTGAGGCCGAGAAAGGAACATACCGAGTGTGAGGGCCGAGTTACATTATTCATGGTGGTCGGGTTTCCATGTTGGGTGCCGGCTGGTGGATATCAAAGTGGGGATGGGTATGACCGAGTTGCCTGGTTGGCCGGATTCCGGGGAGACCATGGTTTCATGGCTGGCCGAGGTGCTTGGTTGCTGTGCTTGTGATGCCGAGAATACGTTCATGCCGAGATGTATATGGGCCGAGCTGGCATATATAATACCGGGAAGGGTGCAGGCCGGGGATGAAGCTGAGAAGAGTGTAGACCGGTTTCATTGTGGTATGGGTGGCCGAGCTGGGTGCATGGTGGCCGAGCTGGGTACATGGTGGCCGAGCAGGGTGCATGGTGGCCGAGCAGGGTGCAGGCCGGGATGAAGCTGAGAAGAGTGTAGACCGGTTTCATTGTGGTATGGGTGGCCGAGCAGGGTGCATGGTGGCCGTGCTTATTATAGTGGCTGGGTTCTGAGCATGCATAAGTAGGTGGCCGAGGTGCATAAGGGGTTAGCCGAGGTAACTATAACCTATATATGCACTATAGTCGGGCTTGAATAGAAACTAAGCTCGGACTTGCCGAGGTGAGAGGTTCTCGGCCATGCCGAGGTACAGGTTCTCGGCCATGCCGAGGTATATATATATAGTGAGTGGCCGAGGTAGTTGTTTGATGCCGGGTATAGGATGACTGGTCATGCATGGTTGCCGAAACAGTGTTCAAGCTGACAGTAACTGCATGGTTTATGGGTTGCAACTGAAAACCGAGGTGAATGAGTGGAATCCGGCCATACCCAGGTGGAAAAGGAGTAGCAGTTCCGAGTATGGGTTGCATGGAAGCCGGTTTCATTCTCATTTTTGGTATATTTATCAGTTTGTAGGCATGGGTCTGAACATTGGGTACTAGAGATGATGCCGAGGTAGATGTGTTCGGCATTACAAACACTGTGGGTGGCCGAGATTTCCAGGACAAGTCGGTTATGGCTTTATAAGGAAATTTAAGATATATGGCTTATGTTATCGGGAACGATTAGTTTAGAAGCTCGGTCATTTACATGAGCTGATCGGGGTATGCTATACATGGTAACCGGGAAGGTAACAAGTTGGTACTGGTATTCGGGTTTGGTAAGATTATCGGAGTGGTGTATAACTAATATAGCTAAGTTTGAATGGACCAGGATGTTGTAAACCGAGAAAACAAAAGCTGGAATATTATTATTTACTTTGTTTAATTATTATATATATATATTCTTAGTACTGTACCTAGTGGGAAGGCTGGGATGTTATAAACCGAGAAACAAAAGCCGAGATAGTACTGTTATTTGCTTTGTTCACATATATTTATATATTTATATATTTCTTAAGTGATTACCTTTGGCATCGTGGTTAAAAATTATGGCTATGCAATACTATTCCCCTTTAATTAAAAACGTTAAATGTATTATTATCTTGTAAATTCAAATTACTTATAATTTAGTCTGCTAAATTTTGAGTTTAAAATCACTGTATCCTATATTAATTTTTCAAACATGTTCTGCTCAAAGAGAACAGAAATGTCCAACAAGTGGTGTTGGATGATTTTATGTTGGATCGAACTCTCTCTCTCTTGAGAAGCTTATGGAAATGAAGCAACTCAAGGAAGAAGATCACAGCGCAGCAAACACGGTGAGTTGGGGGGTGCAGTGTGTGCTGGTGTGAAGGAAAAGAGAGAGCCAGAATTGTGTACCTTTCACCATGGATGAAATAGTATTTATAGGCTGATACCTGAACGCTGGTAACGGTCCTTGAGGCCCCATTATCTTAGTCGAAACGGTTGAGTGCAACCTCCTTCCTTGATTCCCGGAGATCGTGATAACTGGAAGATATCAACTGCTTCCCTTATCTCTGGGGTGGTTACTTAATGAAGAAGAATATAATTATTAAATGAAATATTATTTTATCCGTAACAGATGCCCCTCAACCCGGTCTTCTAGCATTCTGGATGGCCGGGATGTATCAATAATGATGCCGACTATGCTTTTTAAGTAAATCCTAAGCAGGGCTAAGTTCGAGATCCGAACCGACATGATCATCATCCGAGCCGATATGCTTTTAACCCGAGCCGAGGTGACATTCATCTGATCCGAGGTGATTTATATCCAAGCCGAGATGATCTCCATTCATACCGAGGTGTACTTTGTACCTGCCCCTTGTGAATATGGCACATCATCTGACCAAGTCTGTCACATGCTCCTTGTCGATTCCAATGCCGACCTGCTCTTGTCTTTTCAGAGCCGCCTGGACAGCTATAATCGTGGAAGAACGAACGCCTACGATTATAGGGGAATGGAGCGTCTCCTTCCCTTCGACTGCCACGTGTTCCGTCTGATCAGTTTTTCTTACACGCTTTAATCATTGCTTTTCTGTGTTAATGACGCTTTTATCCCTTTGCGTCTTTCCATACCCAGCAGTTATTATTCAATAATTTTTGAATTCTGGCGGTTACACTTCTTGTTTAATGCGCCCTTTCCGTTTCG
>PYAF01003902.1:377890-403374 GCA_007407185.1 Glycine tomentella | reverse complement strand
GATTCAATTCCACCCCCCCAACCAAACACTATTCCATGAATTATTCCCCTCTTATTGAATTCTTTAAACAACATGCCCATGTGAATTTGTACACACAAATTGACTTGACTTATAAGAAAGCTTGTGCCTTTGTGGCAATCCCAATGAATAGAGCCAAGCATTTGTAGGACAGATTGGATTCTTATTAATCCCCAAGAAGATACCTCTTTTGACATGAACTATGAAAAAAAAAAAACATGGGCGGTGCAGAAAACAGAAACGTGACAAGACGGCATGACAACAGTACATTGACCTGGATTTCCTACACTAATGCATCCACACAGTCATGATTCATGAATCATTGCCATTGGATGAAAACCTGACTGTTCCAATCTCAGATGCATGTTTTAAACATGGTTTAACAAAATCAAATGACTCTTCTAATCTTCATTCACATATTCTAATTAGAATATAATTTCTATGCACTTCAAAAATCAAATTACCATACACAACTATAAATCATTTACACTTTCAATTCATAAGCTACTATTCTGATTAACTGAATGTGCTAAATTTCGGATCCCCATTGAAAAATAAATGAATGAAAAAACAAGATTTAGCCTTAAAACGCATAGAATAACAAAACTGAAAAAGATAGATGCTCAACCAAATTGGTTATTGTGAAAAAAAAGGAGGTCAAACTAAGGTTGCTGTTTCTCTTCAATGTAATGAAACAGAGGGATGGCATGACAGAAGGGCGTGGTAACTGTAGAAGATGGTATGAAGTGAGGTAAGTGACTTACGTTTTCGTCGTCATCACTGTCGTAGACTCCCACGTCGTACATTAACCTTTTGTTGGCGTCAGATAAAACTGTCACAGAGAAAAACACCATTTTTAGACCAAATAAACACCACAGAACGGAAATTTCAAACAAGAGCAAAAATTCAAACTTTTCTTCAATTTGAAGGAGAAAATGAGCAAGCGAATCATGGGTCAATGTTCAATCGTGGAAACATTCACGGGGCATTACCTGAATAGGCTTCCCGAATTTCCTGAAATTTTTTCTTAGCTTCTTCCACTAACTCTGAATTCCCGGTCGCTGAACAACGATCTGGATGCCATTTCTGTCCCATCAAACAAACAAAATAATTTTTCTTACTATATAATTAGAATTAAAGGGTGAATTTTAAAGAAACATGGTTCTGAGAAGAAAAGACAAAAACAGACAAAATAAGAATTTAGATTCAGTTCTAACCTTTGCAAGTTTCCTATAAGCATTCTTTAGCTCCAATTCAGTGCACTCCTTGTTCAACCCCAAGATCGAATAGAAGTTATTGTTTTTGTTTCCTTCATCAGCCATTGTTATTCCCAACCAAAAAACAGCACAAACCAAAAACCACACCAAAGAAAAAAAAACTCTCAACAGAACCAATCAAAAATATCAAACTAAGGTTTCTTGTCGACGAATTGAATCAACACATAAACTCCGTACAACCTTAAACATAAGAAAAAGGGACGACACCAAAATCACACACAATCACAACAATATTAATAACTGTTGTTATGTATATTATAATAATATTATATGTAGTATTAGTATTATAATGCTTGGATGCCAACTTGGGTTTGGTGCTACATGTTTGAGAATAGGGACACGGAACTTCTTAGCAATTCCTTTTGATTCCGTGGAGTGAAAGGTGAAGAGCAGAAAAAAGGCCTCACGAACACTCCAGAACCCCGGACCCTGCCTTGTACCTTATATAGTTTGTTTTATTTTATTTTCGCATTATTTTAATCAACATCGGAATAAATTGTTAGTGTCTGACTTGGTTTGCATTTGGAAATATTAAGATGCATGTTCCAATACAAAAGGAAAATAAATCCAAAAATAAGATCTGGATCCGATTCTCAAACATGTTCTTAAACTCTAAAAGTTGAGTTTAGACTTAATTCAACTTTACACAAAATCAATTTATAAGATAAAGAATATATCCTACATTTGTATGTTTTAATTTAATTTATATATTTTAACTTGATTTATTAATTATTATGAGATTTTCAACATACAAGACCGAAAACCTCGAAAATAAAATTAATTTGTATGATCGAGCATTTGTAGGGATCGTATAATAATTCCAAAACAGGTTCTAAATCCATCTTAAAATTTGAGTCATTTTCTGAGTCAATGACACAAAACTATTTTATAAGGTGAAAATCGTCTTTTTATATATATTATTTTGATTATATTTCTAATCAATGTAGAATCTCTAAAATAAAATATGAATTTTAGTAAGTAAACCAAGGTAGTTGGTTTTGACTGTGGTATGAGGATTAGGGGTGGTGATGTAGGGCTGAGATTCCATGGTGCCGTAGATATTTCGTGGGATGGTGTGTCCAGAAGGTTCTTTGTGATTGAGAATGTGAAAGTGCTTTTATGTGAGTTTGTGAATGTTGAAAGGAGAGAGATGAGGGAGTGGGTCCCACTATGTTATCAGGCTGTTTAACAGCTTGGAGAATTGATTGCTTTCTCTCATTTGTCATTGTCTTATAATACAGAAAGAGAAAAAAGGTGGTGGAGCTCACTTTTAGAAATAGGTTATGTTTGAAGAAAAATATATTCCAATTTAAGTTTTAACAAACAAATAAAGTAACATTGGGTACAGGCCTGCAATAGAATCTGGCTAAGCACTGAAAATTATGGATTTGGACGTCTGAATTAGGGACACAGAAATGTCGTCAGCATCCATTGCATGCAAGGTTTAAATACAGAGTACTTGCATCTACTTTCCAATTTCCATGTAGTAATTTTGTCACCTAAATTTGTCCTTGTTTATCTCAACTAGTCAACTGTGGCATGGTTGTTTTCTTTTTTCATAAGGAAAAAAAAAATACTTGGTTTTCTACACAAATCTAAGACTTGAAAATATCATATACTCAATAAGTTCTTCTATTCTAAGAGTTTCCTAAATACTCAATTAAACTATTTACTCGTGTGTTCCTTGGTTGATTTAGTAATTGAATTACTAATGACAATTAAATTGATTTAGCATATCTTTGCATTGGCGGTAAACTTGCAGTAACACGAAATCCAATATTATTCAACCATAAAAGTATTAAGGATGAGTTTGATGGACAGAAAAAAACAATAAAATTAAAATAGAGTGATAGAGATATGAGACATACATTATTTTAAAAAAAAAAAAATCTTCTTTTTTACCTTATTTGTTTTCTACCGAACTCACCCTAAGGTTCCTGCTTCGAAATGTAAGCTGGAATTGTCCTATGACAATTCAAACGCACACATTTTTTTTAACTGCAACGCGCTTAATAATTTTCAACATAAAAGAGTGCAAATTTAGAAAAATGAAACTAAAATCAAATTACTCTTTTATGTACGAACACACTTGAATAATAAGAGTGATATTATGAAAAGGTATTGGCTTCTAAGACGCCCTCACATCATGTGATGTAAGAAGCTAGACATGATGTATGATTCCGTGGGACCAGCAAGTGTTGAACCACAAGAGAGTTATGGCAATGACAATACAAATAGGGGTCACTGACTTACATATCTCTATTCTCTACTCTAGGACGGTGGTCCCCCCATGAATTGCCCTTATGGGCTATGGCCATGCAGGAGTAGTAGAAGCCCCTCGAAATCACGTGCCACACCGTGACACTTAGCTGAATTCTGAACAAGATACTACCATGTTCTTCATCACACGCAGTTAAAGGAGATAGGAGACACTGTCTTGCAACTACAAGGTAAAGGTACATACGTGGATCGTGGACCACTCATAGCCATAGCTTTCATGAAGTATCTAGCACCTATACGATGCCGATGTGAACTGTTTTGTTTACCACATTAAGTAGTTGTTAATCTTGTACATTTTGTATATAGATTTATTCCTCATGACTATATTAATTAGGAAATTAAATGCTTTTTCAATTTCAACATATTAAGTTCTCATTTGACTTCATATAGAATAATATTTGATATTAATTTGTTTATCATGTTTCGACCCAATAAAAAAAATAGTTTATTGTCATATCAATACTCAAACAATATTTTAAAATTTAAAATGATGTTTAAATGCAATTCAATTACTATTATTTTTCCCAAATTTTTATGCACTGATGAAACTAGTTTGCAACCCTATACTAGAATTTGAGATTTGAAAATTAATTATTAGACTCAAACAAGCTTGTTAATTATCCAATGAGTATAGTTGTTGGTAACACACACTGAGTTTGTGAAGAATAATTTGAGTTTGTCATTTTATGATTTAAGATGAATCAAAACTATGTCTAATGTATTATCAAATTATGTCCTATTGTTATGCGTTTGATATTTCATACTATAGCAAACATAAGCCATGATTTGATAAGACATATAAGAGAAGTATTTAAGAAATCATTTAATACTTTATGTCTGAAACTCTCTTTTCAAATACATCACTTAGGATCTGATAAAGTCTTATGAAGAGTAAATAAAGTCCAAGATATGAAAGTATTGATCTCCATCAAAAGATACGATCTGTCGTGCAAACATGCTCTAACGGATGAGAAATGACTTTCTACTAAAGTGGTCAACATGATAACCTATAAGAGTGGACTCTTTGCTTCAAGAAAGGAAGTTTATTTAATGCAAACATTAAATGCTCTCAACGATCATTATCATCATATGAAGATCAAGTGAAAAATTCAATTGTTGTGAGACAACAAAAACTTGCAAATGAAGGTTATAAATACTATAAACTTTGATGAAGAAGATACAAATCTTACACACACACATTCTTTTCATTCTTTCTGTAAAAAAAATTTTGTATGGTCGTAAAGTCCAAAAGCTCTCAAAACACTTTAAACTTAGATAAAAGACTAAAGAGCTTATTTATTTAGAGCATTCCCAACAAACAAATCTTTTGTTTATTTATTTAGAGTCTTCGATGACTTGGTAGGATAAATAATATGTGATTGTTGTCAAGCTTTAGAAAATCTTGATTTTATAAGAGGCAAAAGTGACAATGAACAATACTTATAACTTATAAGAAGTTAACAAAACTTGGTGATTTGTCAAAATACTGGACATAATCTCAGTAGTAAAAATGAATCAGTATAAAAATTCTTGCATATAATCTTTCTTGCTTTACTTTAAGCTTTATCTGACCAGGGTGTGAATTTATTTTTAAATTTTAATAGATATATTGTGTTTTCTAAAAATGGTTTTACATCGTCTATTAAGATTTTTGAAAAGCCTATTATATGTTCTTTACAAAAAAATTTCAGACAAAAACTTTGTTTTACATGCAAGAGATTTTAAAATTTTTATTATATTTGTATTTACAAATAGCACTGGAAAACCTAAGGATCTAATTATGATAGTATCAAATAATAATAATAATAATAATAATAAAGCTCTTTAGTTGTGTATATGGTGAACAGACGAATATTGAACTCAAGTGGCCAATAAACATTTTTGTCCACATGATCCTTTGCGAAGAAACAAATTTAAAGCCCTCTTGGGTGATCAGTCAGTCAAAATTTGGGGCCTAATAGGGTTGGGGAACTCCCTTATTCATAAGCATATGTAAATTTAAAAATTAACTTAAAATAATTATTTTTTATTTTTATCATAAAATCAAAATAAAATCGATCTATGTCATATTTGTTCAAGTTGCATAATTCAAAATCTTAATTTTCTACATTATTTTATACCAACTCGGTGTAATTTTCAACCTTTTATTTTTTGAGAAAAAAATTATGTACCAATAATTTAAAATAATTTTACATTATCATTTAATTATAACTTATTATATATAATAATTTTTTTGATTTTTATAATAATTAACTTAAAATGATATCAATAATTATTTATGATTGAATCACGATATAAATTATTTTACATCATTAATGAATGACCATTAAATTAAACTCTCATTTTTATATAATGGTTAAAATATATTATAAATATGTTAATAAATGTTAATAAGTACTTTGATATTCAAAATAATAAATTGATTTAATAAATAAAACCGTCTTTATTAAATGAACATATTGCATATGTTTAAAATGTAATGGCTATTTTCTTTATTCATCAAATAAATTTTTATATTTTAAATATAAAATAAATATAATTATTTTACAAAAATAAACTCATCGTTTACATACAAAAATTATAAAACTAACAATTACTAATTTATTCAAATGAAAAAGACATAATTCTTATATATAGTATTATAGTTTGACTTTATTTTATTTTATTTGCAAAATATACCCATTTATTTTCAAAATCATGTTATCATATTTGGAAAAACCATATCCTTTCTTTGCATGTGTTGTTGGAAGGCATTTGTCCACGACGTCTATAAAATTCCCATTTGGTCATCTTAATCGCCAAAAAGTTTGTAGGGCACTCCATTTTGCCCATTATTTTATTTCAGCTTCCTAAACTTGACCAATGACTCAACAAGGCATTAACTACTTATGATAATTGCAACTATTTCACAAGTTGCATGTTGAGAGACACAATTGCCAGTCCTTTTGTTTAGTTACTTATGTGGCCCCATCAACTCTAATCACAGTTCCAACTTTGGTAATGATGCAATGCAAAGAATGGAAAATGAAAAGAATACGAAATAGCAAGTTGCAGCCAGAGTAGTAAATTAACTGTCAAGTGGCTTTAGTGTGATACAGGAGGACCTTTTTTATTATAAGAATCAATTCACCTAGTAGTCCCTCTCAATTCCAAAGTTCAAAATTAAACACCACTTGTTCCTACTTTTGCTTTAGTTTACAACAAACTCTACAAGTGTTATTGACTGGTTTCCTTTTATATCCAACAAAGAGAGGACGGGTTGATTCTAAGCTAAAATTATTATTACATCATTGAATTTTTAATTTCATCATTACATTAACAGAAATTATCACATAAGTTATATGCATACGATCATACCTGAATTTAAAATTATTTATTTACGTTGTTAATAGTGTATATTAAGATTTATGAAATATGTAAAACAAAACGTTAATCGATTTCTTATTATTCTTAAATTTTAGAGATAAATATTTATGATTTAATTATTAATCAATCAATATTACATTTTATATCAAATTAGTAAATGGCACATCCATATAGATTAATTATTCTTTTTTTTTTTATTTCTCACATGTATTAGTATTATCCTTTGGAGACTATTTTAATCGAAATATAATAAACTCCAAATATAAATACCTCTTTCATCAAAGATTTGAGACCAGTTATTCATTTTATGTGTGTGTGCATAGTACGTACGCATTGGACCAAATTTTTATAAAGAGGAAAATCTATGTGCTTTCTTTTGTTTTTTTGTCTACCATTTTTACGAATTTGGCTATTTGGGTCATTTTACTCATTTCTTGTTATAAGGGTAACAATGGAATTTGAATATATATGACTACATGCAAACCATCCAAATCCCTTCCTAATAACCCAATTATTGTGACTTGTCTATGTGTATTTTTGTTGTGATTTTAATTTATCTAATTTATGTGAATTGGTCTAACTCATTTAGTTGGACAAGATGTATGAGGTGTTGTAAATTTTTTGACACCACCTTCGACTCTTATGATAATAAAAAAATCATCTAAATTATTTATTTTGAAGATTAAGCATGTAAAGTTAAGTGAGCTATATTAAAAAAATGTTATTTCTAGAGAATACTTTATAAATATATTAAGATTGAATATAAGATCAAACAGTATCAATCTTAGAATTTCTTTGAGTTTATCTTATTTAGGATCTTGAGTCATTGTGACTGATAGCAATGATGAGATAGCACTAATAAGATATTTGTTCTACTGAAAAAATGCATGAGAAAAGTCATGCAAAAATCAACATCCCACCGGCCTATCAACTGTTCATCTTAAGCTTTAGTCAAGAAAAGGACGAGTGGGTAGTGCCATATACTTCAAAACGGAAAATAAAATATTCTGCCCCAATTATAGTTTTCCATAATAAGTCGAAGTTAATACTTGGTATTCTATAGATATCACAAGATGCTTATCACAAAAGGCCAATTAAATCTAAAAAAGAAAAGTTTATGAATACATCTCTATCACATTTTTGTTAACACGTTCTCTATTCTCTGTTTTTAGCTGAAATTTATGAGAAAAAACAACAAAAATGAAACTCAACGCCCATTTGTTTCAAAGTTAAGCATCATTGATTTTATTGAAATAATTTTTAATGGCCACACTTAATTGAAATGTGTTTTTCCTTTTCATGGAAAAACGTGATAATTGATTTTCAATATCAAAACAAAATGATCCAACTCATTAAAGAGTTGAGTGGAACTTGCATTGTTCTGAGTTCAAATGAATTTCAACCAATAATTAAGAATTGTTTTGAAAGATTGTTAGAAAATACTACTTTTGGTTCTATATACAAGAAACAAGTTGAAGGGTATTTTACATTACAACTTATTTCTTATAAATAGAATAACAGTTTCTTATAAATAGAATAATAAATAGAATAAGAGGTAGTATATCATTAACATTTCACAGTTAGAGAAGTCCTCTCTTTTACAGAAGCCAACAGCTAATTTGGCAAACCAGAGTAGCAAGTCCTATTCTATAAAATAAAATAAAAAAGAAGTAGCAAGTCCTATAGCATGAGAAGATCATAATTGCTGGAAATAAGCTAGCTTTAATTTAGGTAAGGGTACAAGACAAACTGATAAGTGATAATGATATTTGGACCTATTACATGGTTAGTAGTAATGCACCTTTCTATCAAATTCACCTCACTTAATTGATGACCGACAATCCCATTATGTCTGCAATATTTTCAAGGTGACAATCAGTATTGATTTTTCTGCTATGAACATGATGAAAACAATGAATTGTTTCCGAAAGTGCTTCCCTTATTGGACCTACCATACCACTCAATAATACCAGAAGAGTACTGGTACTGGAATAACTACCAAATATATTTTCCTTTTATGAACCATAAAATGATAGTTATTATTATTACAAAAAGTAAAGCACCCTAAAAGAAGAGAAAAAATCTTGATTTTATGCGTAACCTATACTTTATTCTGTTCTCATGGCTTTGATCCAATCAAGTTCAACTCTGAAATCACCTGGTCCAGATCTAGCACCTGGGACACCACCCTCAGCAATGACAGATAGAGACATGCCCAAAACACGGGATGGATTAATTTCGATTTGTGCATCTATAACATTCCCTCTCCAAGTAGGTAAATATCAAGCTAGAGGAATCTGGCCAATCAATGAAATTCATAAGCATATGACACCTAATATGTTGATATAGAAATCAACTAGGTAAAAACAACAATAGCATCAAAAGCCTTATCCCACTAGGTAAGGTTAGTTATATGGATCACACAACATCATTGGACTCGGTTAAAGACCATGAGTGGTCCATGTTTAGTATTTCAACAAATTTTACGTTAGGTACTGATGACCTAACACAACTATCCTCCTTTGCATGGACTTGGGACCGACTATGAAACCATAGGCAGCATTCAACTAGGTACAAAACCTAGCAAAAAAATAGCTAACTATATTGATATGTTGTCCACTGAATTTCAAATAGTAAAGATCAATATGCCCAGCAAGACCTGGTTACTCACTAATGATGATGATGCTTTCATGATGAGTAGCAACCATGACAGACTGATAAAATAGATAAAAGTAGTTCGAAATATATGCAAACAGAAATTCCAATGTTAAGCATAAGATCTGCAGAACCAAGTAACACATTTCTTAAGCACAAAAGCTGCCTCCTATAAAGCACAGATAGTCAGATATGATACAACTAGAAAATAGGAATATGACAAATTTTAAAAATTACAAGACAACACAAATCACACAATTATAATGTGCGCAATTTAAATCAAAATAGATAATCAATGTTTAAAAAGTGTCATTGTAACGACAATAAAAAGCTGTAGTTTATCTCGTTATTGAGATATCCACGACTGTATTGGTTTTATGTTTAAAAAATAAAAGGAATACACTTAGAACTATTATGCCCATAAAATATGTCTGACATGGTTATGACACAAACATGACTACTATTTTGAAGTGTCTATGCTTCCTTGGTTGCCTCCAATAATGCCTCAGAAGCTTTCCGACTTGCATAGTCTATGATCATGTGTTAAACCATAAATGCTCAACAGATTTGTATAATCAAAGCAAAATGGTACACTATTCCTAATCATACCTAGACTTTTCATAAACATTGCAATGGTAAGGCTAAAGCTTCTAAAGAAACAGATGGAAAGCTACAAGAGCAATGTGCATGAGCTTTCATTGCATCTAATCTGAGTTATCCAAGTCCTTATTTTTCCAAAGAAAAACCTATCACATCAAGGTAACTACTTTTCACCATTTAATTTGGCATAATAAAAAAGTCTATGGCAGGAAAATTAGTAAGCAACAGGGCATTGCATATCACTCAAAAATCATTTGAGAAGACATCTTAATTTTCTAACACTTTACACTATCGACTAATTAGAAATCACCCTGATAAGATTTTACAAATAGTTATTACAAAACTCAACAATCTTATCTTTACTTCAAAGATGACAATCTCTATGATGAGACATCCTATAAAAACCCTTTGCACTATAGTACATTCTAATTAAATTCTTTAATGTTAGAAAACAAAATTAAGCACAAATAATCACATTAATTAAATCCAATATGCTTGTTTTTGAAAGGAAAAAAAGAAAAAAGCAACCTTTTTTGAGCGCATTCCACAGAAGTCACTTCGAGTGATGTTCCACTTAGAGCCCTCAGAGACATCCAGAGAAAGGTTCCCGGAGAAGATTCCAGAACTTGCTCCATTTTCCGTCTCAGTTATCTGCAGAGACACAGAGGACAAACCTGGGTAACACCGAAACATTAAAAAACCCCGAAAACTAATAAAACAATGAAGAAAAATAAAAATGTAAACTTGACTAGTATGAATGAAACGAACCACCCCACCTCCAAATTCAGAATCAGCATACAAATGCCACTTGCTTAACTCTTGCTTGGAATTGAAGCTGAAGATGGGTCTCTCCGGTGGTGGCATCAAATCATCAAGATTACCGGATATAACTTTTGTTCCAATGCACACAGAGTTAGAGAGAGAGCAAAGATTTTGAGTAACTGAGAGAATTACTGAAGATTGAAAAACATTATAGTACCTTTCTTAGTAGCATCGACTGAAGCTTGGATCAGTCTTCGCAATCTCGACATCTCTCTCTCTCTCTCTCTCATTGGAAAAACTTATAATACATATTTCATTTAGAATTTCATCAATTATTTTTTATAAAAATAATAATTAAATTTGACTAATTTTCTTATTCTCGTAATTAAAGATACATCATAATATATATATATATATATATATATATAACCACAATTTTACCCAATCATACATCATATATGAATAAGAATCAACAACTTAATGAATAAAATTAAAAGCACCGAGATTAAAATTAAATTTAAATGAATAAAAAATATAAGAACTAATATACAAAATTATATAAAGATCAATATTAAATGAGTAAATTATATAAAAACACAAATTAAATATGCTTGTTTCGATAAAAATAAAAAATAAATAATTGTTTTCTAATCGAGGATATCATGCCTATACACAAGTTTATCTCATTATTTTTACTTTTCTATAGTTTAACTCTCCTTAAAGTGAAGTGTCTATTAGGATCAGTCAAATAATTTCTATACCAATTAATAGAGTAATTTATTAGTTAACTTACATAGTTGTACCCTCTGTGATTAAGCCTTTGGCCATAATGGTAATCCTACAAGTTTAGACCAGTGGCAAGAAACAAATGGAACTTTTCTTTATCTTTCATGTTCATAACCCATAAGCAATAAAAGAATGTGACATAGTTGCTAACACATAACTAAAAACATACATAAAATAAACCAATAAGGTACCTAGATTTTAACTACATATGGTCTCTCTTAAAATTAATATAAAGATGCACATTAACCAATCACTAAAGCATGCATCTTTTGTGCTAAAAAAAAACATGCATCTTGTGTGACATATTAGATTTTCATATGCATGTCATTTTCCATGTCTTCAAAATTATAGATGAGACGAACCTCACACTAGTTGCTCCCATTAGGGACCTATGCAACATGGGAGGGTTAGTACTACTGATCTGCATGGTTGTTTCATGGGTGTTCATACACAGATGGAGTCAAAGAAACAAGAAAGGCCGCAAAACTTGGCCCTTTTTTGGAGCTGCCATTGAACAATTGATTAGCTATGACAGGATGCACGATTGGCTCGTCAATTATTTTTCCAAGTCCCTATGCCTTTCACAACTTATACTTACATTGCTGATCCTGCTAATGTAGAACACGTGCTTAACACCAACTTCAACAATTATCCAAAGGTAGTCTACATTACACCATTTCTTGCTTCAATATTAAACCATATGGTGTGAGATCATATTTGAATGTATTTAATGTTTTATTTTTTAGTAAATAGTTTAAGCACTTTTTATACAATCATCTAATCACAACCTGTTATGTATGGTAATTTGTTGATTTCTATCACAATTACCTTAAAAGTCATATAAAAAATGATTTCTGATTAGTTGATGTTGTAAGTTTTTTTACACTAACACTTTATAGAAACTAAACACTTAGTTTTATTTGCATAATCAATGTTTTTGATGGAAAAGTTTGTGATTCTAATTGCAGGGTGAAGTGTACCATTCATATATGGAAGTGTTGCTTGGAGATGGGATATTTAATGTTGATGGTGAGCCTTGGAAGAAACAAAGGAAAACTGCAAGTTTAGAGTTTGCTTCTAGAAATTTGAGGGATTTTAGCACTAAAGTTTTCAAGGAGTATGCCTTGAAACTTTCAACCATTCTCAGTCAAGTATCTTTCCTTAACCAACAAATAGACATGCAGGTGCTACAAACATTCTTCATGTTTATATTTTTTTTTTCAAATTTAAATTTTATTTCAATAAGTCTATGAAGTAGTGGAGGCTACAATTGGTGACACTTCAAATGTCAATTTCTAGAAATTGTTGATGAGAATGACTTTAGACTCCATATGTAAGGTTGGATTTGGAGTGGAAATTGGAACATTGGCTCCCAATTTACCAGAGAATAGCTTTGCTCATGCCTTTGACACTGCAAATATCATAGTCGCACTTCGCTTCATCGATCCACTTAGGAAAATTAAGTAAATGCTAAGTATAGGATCAGAAGCACAACTTGAAAAGAGTATCAAAGTCATAGATGATTTCACTCACTCGGTAATTCGGAGAAGAAAGGCAGAGATAGAGGATATTAAAAAAAATGGCCAGCAAAATCAGGTAGTTCCATATCCTAACAATATAATAAAGTTCAAACCTATATTAATTGATCACTTTTGTTATAAAAAAAACAGATGAAGCAAGATATACTATCAAGATTCATAGAACTAGGAGAAAGCAATGCAACAGACAAGAGTTTGAAAGATGTTGTGTTGAACTTTGTGATTGCTGGTCGAGACACAACTGCAACAACCTTATCATGGGCCATATACATGGTTATGACACATGCTCATGTTGCTGACAAACTTTACTTGGAGCTAAAAAAAATTGAGGAGAATCGAGCAAACGAAGAGAACATTTCCTTGCCTCAATGTGACAAAGAGGACCCTGAATCATTCAATCAAAGAGTTGAGCAATTTTCAAAGTTGTTGAATAAAGATTCACTAGAGAAATTGCACTATCTGCACGCTGTTATAACAGAGACCCTAAGATTGTATCCAGCGGTTCCTCAGGTATGCAATTTCTTACATTGGTTCTTGTTATGAAAGTTCCATGTAAAGTGAGACAATTATTTAATGATTGCTAGAAACATGAAATTGCATGGGTTACATTAGTTTTAGGCTGAAATGTGTTTGAAGTCCCCAATTTTCAGTCTTAGTATTTATATTTAAAAAATAAAATTTTTGATCTTTGTATTGTTTATAATTAATTGATTTTGATTCTTTATATGAAACTTAAGATACTTAGCTATGAAATAAATTATGTTGGAAGGGAAATACAAACCTTGTGTACGTTCCAGGTCCCGGAAGAAAATTAGCTACCACTTTTGAGGGGGACTAATACTTTGTACCAATATTATGGTAAAAATAACTTAAGATACTTGGATGAACAATAAAATTCACTAATTACAAAAAAATACAATGATCAAAATCGTCGGTTTTAAAAATATAGTGACTGAAATCAATTTTGACCGAAAATTGAGAAACCTGAGATCGAAACACATTTTAACCTTAGTTTTATTATTAAGCAAAACACTTTCATGTAATTTGAAAAGGAGCTAGCCTCACTAAGGTTGTTGGTTTATGAACTAGTTTTGCAAACTTCAATGTTCCATTGCAGGATCCCAAGGGCATCTTAGAGGATGATGTATTGCCAGATGGAACCAAAATAAAGGCAGGGGGCATGGTAACTTATGTTCCATGCTCTACGGGAAGGATGGAGTATAATTGGGGTCCTGATGCAGCTTCATTTGTACCTGAGAGGTGGTTCAAGGATGGAGTTCTAAAAACTGAATCTCCATTCAAATTCACTGCTTTTCAGGTAATTTCATCTCTGTTGGTATCTATAATCTATGATGAGAATCCTAACCTAAGTTGGTATTGTTTGTTTGAACCAAGACGTGAAACAAACACCTTAGTTTAATTATTTTCCTTTGGATTTATAGGCAGGAACAAGGATATGCCTTGGCAAGGACTCTACATATCTTCAGATGAGGATGGTGCTAGCTATTTTGTGCAGATTTTACAAGTTCAACCTGGTGCCAGGTCATGTAGTGAAATACAGGATGATGACTATACGATCAATGGCATATGGTTTGAAACTTACCATAGTGAGACGTTCTTGAGATGCTTTCAGGAGTTGATTTGTGATTGATTATTAGGTATCGCATAGGCATCATCAATTATCACATGTTTCCAGTGATAGAATAAATAAATTTATAAAGATATATGTACTATATTAACATTATTATACCCATAAAAAAATGGCGTAAATCTAATAATGATGTAATTACATGGTTAGATTAAGAAATATTGTCTTTCGCAATACAAATTTATGTTTTATTATATAAAGATGGATATAAAGCTCATTTAATTTGCTGTAATTTACCTTATCAAAGTCAAAATAATAATTATTTTAAAATTATAACTCGAGCATCAGTTTGCATGCATAAATCATAATAGTGAAAAATAAATTATTCACTCCAAAAATTTTCGAAAACGTTAATTTATATATGAACGGCTACAAATAAATTCACTGCATATAGCCATATACTACTGCTAAAAGATTGAGATCCTAGAAGATTCTAGCATCAAACAAAGATTTTTATATTTTTAAGAAGACAAAATTCCAGTCTTCTGCCAACTATATGAATTACGTGATTACTAGGTAAAATGTTTAAAAAATAACTATATTTGGATTGGATAGAATTAATTAATAACGTAGTGTATATATATTAAGGTGGCTTCATTAATTTTATAAAAAAAAGGTTTATGCAATCCAAAAGTTTTTTCTATAAAGGAAATCCAATCCAAAAGTTTTAAACGGAGTTTTTGTCCTTGTACAAATTTTCTAAAAGAAATCCCTATTCGTCAACCTTTTTTAGCTTTTATTATACTATAATAATAATAATAATTTATTTAAAAACTTAAATAAAATATATATAATGACTTGTTTATGTATCATCTGTCAGATAAAGTTTTATAATTTACGATTTTTAATTAAATAGATTGATTTTATAAATGTTAACAGAATCTTATTAATTGTTAGTGGATATATACGAAATCATTATATACTTTTTTGGTTTTCAAGTTTTTTTTTTTTCTTTCTAAATCACATATTTTTTGAGACTATCTTACTTTTATAAAAAAATGTTATTAAAAATCTATTTACAAATTTAGTGAAATTATAAGAAGTAACATCAAATAAAATAAGCATATATAGCTTCTTTTGTTTTTAGATAAAAATAAGTATATATAACTGCCATTACATTGTTACAGCATTCAGCATCGAGGAAAATACAAAGTTCAAACTTTTTACCATCAATATCATCGATCGTCGAAGTGAAAACATAACTTTCAAAATCAACATTAATTTATATTTATAGGACATGGAATGTATGTAGCAAGGACATCAAGTACCTCACAGCTACAATATTTGCCTGAGCCATTTAGAGAAGAAAAGGCTTTGATTTGAAATGGGAGCAAGAGAAAGCAAGTTAAGGAAATGGGTGATGAGTGGTGGAAGTGCTTATTATAAGCGCTTAGAAGGCACTCTATTGGTACCTAAGGGTTATGTTCCAATATGTGTTGGCAAAACTGATGATACTTGCAAGTGGTTCATGGTTCACACTCGAGCATTTCGTGATGCATATTTCAAAGAGCTGCTGGGTAGGTCTGCTGAGGAATATGGTTTTAAGAATGAAGGGGTTCTGAGGATCCAATTCGAAGCAAAAGATTTTGAAGAATGGTTGATCAAAAGGTCCAACTCCAATGAGAATATTACAAGTTAGAGGAGGGTTAAACCAATTTAATATCAAAGACAATTCATTTTCTTGAGGGGCTCGCTTCCTTGTTCATCATTGATTTACATGGATTTTTGTTAGATAAGCGCACTTAATATAGATTAAATATGGAAATGTTTAATTTATTACTAGAAATCATGGATGTGGTTACTAAAATTAAGAATTTCATTCATTCTTATGTGTTATGAGTGATTTATATTGATTCTTGTAAGATAAGCAAATCTTTGTTAATTTATTACTAGAAATGATGGATGTATTTATTACAAATTAAGGAGATATAAGATTAATTTAGTGATAAAAGAAGTAAAAAAAGATACAGATGTTGGTTTGAATTCTTTTGCTTAACAAAAATTAATATATTAACAACTAATATTTATTAATAAAAAAATCTTGCTACAAATTAAAATTTTAATCTATTCTTATGCATTTATGATTTTCTATTATACCCTAATATGTGATTATAAACAAGTATATGTGGGCACATAACACACAACAAGGCGAGAGTCAGCAATGACTAATCAAAATACCATTTTATTGTAATTAATGCAAGATATGAGGATAATTTTTAGAGACATATTAACAACATATTTTTTAATACATTCTTTTAAATATTTTTTGTTGACTAAAATTTATTGAAAATGATAAAATGTGATGGGTTTCACTTATATTGAATGACTTTTTCTTCTAATTTTATAATTTTTTATAAAATTTAACCAATTAGAAAGAATATGTTTGAAGGAATGTGTTATTTTTAACATTTTTTTCCTAATTTTTATGTAAATAAGAAAAACATCTTTAATGAATTTAATTGAAATAAGATTTTTTTTATATTTCTATATAATCATATATAATTGAAAATTATTGTTGTTTATACAATTAGTATAAAAAATATATTTTTAATAATTTTTTGTTTCTAATTTCTTAGTATTATGTTTCATGATTCAGTCCAAGCATCCACACACCTGTTTCCTTCATGATAGACATTATCAATTCAATGAATCCGTAATTTTATATATAAAAAGAATGTGATAGATACTTACGAATCTACGATATTTAGTATGAAAGAAAAAAGAATTTGAAATGAGGGGAATCCTCAATATCCTAAAGGGGGATCAAATTTACAATGCAAGAAATAAAAAAGTAGTAATGATCTTGAATCAACATAGGACAACATGAATTTTCAAACATTGATTCGTAGAATATGTAAGATGACAACTTTACAATTGTTGCTTTGGAATCGAGGAAAAAGAAAATTTAGGGGTTAGTAATAAATTACAAGTTTAACATAATTTAATAATTATACAAGTCAAGTTCACCAACTATTGACGACATAAATATGATGAACTTGTAAATAAGATCCTTGGATTAGAACTTAGAAGCGCATACTACTTTTTCCCTGGCCCTACCAAATTGATGTACACTTGAGCATTTAAAGATTTGCTAGCAAATGGCTTATCCATTTAAAAGCCCTTTTTTAAATAAAGAATCACAAAAGAGAAAAAGGCATCAAATTGCTGATAACAATAAATTAATAAGAAAGCGATAGTTACTATTTTCAGCTATATTGTTTGGTTTCTAACACCTACAAACAGCTAGCACTTGCCACTTAATTTGGCTGTACTCTTTCAACGTGTTCCTCTAAGCATTTCGTCACATTTCCCCTGTTGATTCATCATTCGGTGACATACAAACAAAAGATTACGTACTCACCAACATGATAAGGATAGAAATTCCAATTTAATTTGTTCTTTCTTGTTAATTTAAAACCAATCAATGTATATCACAAGTATATGCATATGTGACAATAATGTTGTACAAATTTGATGCCCTACACATATCACCTCACACACACCTAGTTAGCTCAAATCTGTAACCAAATCTTATCAATATTTATACGACTCAACCTATTGATGCCGTGGGCCTTAACTCTGATACCAGCCAGCTTATCACAATTTTGGTCTTTAAAACATTCCACGAATCAAACAAAGAGGCGTGTGTGCACACAACTTTTATTTTATTATTTCAATTATTCAGTGGATGGGAATTGGGAAAATGGAAATGTTTATTATCCGTTCAAACTTTGAAATACTATCTCAAACAATTTTTCGGTCCAAAACAAATTAACTTTGTTCTTAAGTTTTCTCTCATGTAACCAACAGTAGTGTTACTCCTTCCATGACGTGAATTTTTCTTCTTGTGTTTTACACTATTGAGTGTTGATATGAAAATGTAATATTCTTCCTTGTCGAAAATTTATATATATATATATATATATATATATATTATACATAAAAAATAATTATATTTTGACAACCTAAAATTTTAAACACTCAATCAATAATTTTTTTTATCTCTCTTTTTATTATATAATATCATTAATTAAATTAATCATTTATTTCTTTTTTCTTTTTTTTTCTCTCGAGTTATAAATAAATTAAGGTTATTCAAAAACATGTTTTATAAATAAATAAACTATAAGTATAAATATGTATATGAAACGGTGGGCGACGAGTGGCCCACGGTAATTGATGAAATTAATGATCTAACATATGAAAAGACTAAAAAAAAAAAAAAAAAAAGGGGAAAAAATTGAAACTGTGTGTTGCTTACTCTTCTGGCCTTCTCTGTCAATGAGTAACACAGGCTAGCTAGGCTGCATTGACAGTTGTGAATAAAGTTCTGCCGCTTCGAGAAAGACGATGAACAAGAATAAATGTCTAGAATTATGCGTACACCCCTACAGTAAAATAAACTAAATATTAAATTCAACTCCAGCTAGAATTTCAGAGAAAAAGTTCTGAGATAAGATGAGTTGATTAGTTCTAAATATAATTATAACCAAAGAAAATTTTGATTTGCTAAAACTCGCGTTAAAGATCTCAAGTTAGTCAATAAGTAATAGGACTAAAATAGTTATATACATCAGGATAATCTCATCGTCTTAAGAGCTAGTTTTTCTTTTTTTATTTATAAATATTGGTCTAGTAAAAATATAAATTTTAAGATGATATCATACTTATCTTATAAATGAGGAATATAAATAATATATTTTTTAATACATTCGTTTTATTATATTTTTATTTTTATTAAAATTTATTAATAATTATTAAATTATGAGAGAGGTTGATTAAATAAGATATGAGATATATAAATTTTGTGATTCTTAATAATTTTAACTAATTAAATGGTGTATGATAAAAAATTGTTAAAGAAAGAATTGTTAACATTAATTTTTTTAATAGTTGTTGTTGGGTCTATCGAACCATAATATCAAACTATTAGATAATTAACAATATTTAATCATACAAACTTTGTCTTAAAAATATTACATGAAGAGTAAATATGTATTTCATATTAACTAATAATATAACTTAAATAATCTATATAAGTAGGTGATTATATAAGTTAATTTCTAAGATTAAGTTAAACTTAAATCCAAATTTAAAGGGGTATATCCATCTATATATTGAAATTTGAAAGCATTCATTCATGTCAATTGAGGGATTTGATTTTCTCTCTCTTTTCAATCTTCAATAAAATGCAATTGATTGACTGATTAAGAAAAAAAATACTAGTACTTAGGGGGAAATCACCAATTAATAGAAGTAAAAAAAAAAAAATCTTGCTTAGCAATATTTTTTTATTAGGAAACAGACATGGATAAAAATTTGAGTCTTAACCAAGCAAGCTTATAGTATAGAACAACATAATATCTTGATTTCACAAGCAATATCCAGAAAAACAAAGACAACCAATGGCACCCTTCAAGTCCAGTACCAATTCCAACCCAACTAGCTAGTAGGACTAGATCCTGTAATTTCGGTATAGATCCTCGTTAGTGTCGCATCTAAAGCACTTTTTTTGGTACAAACAATTACATCAAAAGCACTTATACTTGCGTGTATCACTGTATTAGTTCATTTTTTCTTGTTCATTACTAATCCCCATGTTCTCATAGTATGGGATTTTGATGTGCAATTGAATTCAAGACAGGTCCTCAATGTCCAAGACCTTTTCAATCTTCGAATCATATTCTTAATGTATGGTCAAATACACTTGATGACAAAAAAATAAGGTCAAACATCACTGTCTTTGGTCGATCCAATTAGATGCATCAGATCTTGGGGACATCCATTAATGTTTGAGCTAATTAAGCAATCATCAATACGCATATAATGAAGACGTGTGAGTGTACCTAAAGCACCGTAGATTAATCCCACTTTTCTTTATTTCTTGTTATCCACAAATCTCATTTACTTTCCTACTTTCCGTTTGGAACTTGGATCAAAGCTTGGTGAGAATTGGTTTAAATCTATGGTTCAAATCTGGTAGTACTATATCATAATTTAAGTAATCTGTTAGCATAAACACTGATATTTTCCTGAGTTTAATTTTAATTGACTGTTAATGTAAAAAAAATACTATTAATTAATTAAAACATTTTATATATAACTTTTAGAAATAATTAAATTATAAACATTTGCATTTTTATATAATAATTTTAGATTAAAGAAGTGTTAATAATATATTCTTTAATACGTTCTTTTTAATACAAATCTATTATTGATTAAAACTTACTAAAATTATCAAATTAAGAAGAAGAAAAAATAATCAAAAAGTGAATCTTATTAAAATTTATAATCTTTAATAAATTTTAATCGACTATAGTGCGTCAAAAAATTATTAAAAATATATTTTTCTTTAAAATTTAAAGCAATTTTTATATTATTTTTATTGAAAAATATTAGTAATTAATTATTAATATTTTTGTTAATAAGGAGAATCAAATTGATAAATTTTTTTTCTTTTTCTTTAGTTACCACAAAATCAATTTTATAACTCCTAATTTTTTATACTATTGATATGTTTTGAAATAATTTATTTATTCGTTATATCCAATAATAACATCACACTCACCTAAATATAAGATTAATCATATGATTAAAAAAAGTCATAAGTTTAATCTCTTCTACTAACAATTAACATTGGGCCAAAAAAGAATAACACTCTCGCACCTTTAAGTAACATGCAAGACAAATAATAAAAGAATTGACAAGATGCAATAGTAAGTATATCTATATTGTAAGAGTAAAAGAGCAATAGATGAAACACAAACTTAATTGTTCACCAATGTCGGCCACTTACATTATAAATTCCAAGTGTAAACATTATAATGAGTGCCATAATTATTAATTACAGTTAGTCAACTAACAAGAAAATCAACCATCGTCATCAGTAAAAAGTAACTGGTCTAATTATCCTCTCTTTACCCCCAAGCAACCAGCACTCAGTTATATCGATCTCTTGCTTATGGTGCCAAAAGCCTACCTATAATATTGTCTTTATCACATTGCCGCATTCTCTCACCAATCTTGAACACGGCACGCTTAAAATACTAACATGTCACCAACAAAAATTTTCTATCATACAAGTTAGAGCTGTTAATTCAGGCCACATCAGCTAAAGAGACATCATGGTCAACACATTTTTGAGTTAAGTTGCTTCAGGTCAATTTAATGATAGGCTGGAATATTTGCTAGCCCAGTAGGTCGTGGATCAAAGGTCATTTCATTGTGACTCATTTTTAAAATATAAAAATAAAATATTTTTAATCATTATTTAAAGTAAAATAAAAAATATAGGTCATCATTTGTATTAAAAAATAGTAAAATATAATACATAATAATATAAATAAAATAAAGCGTGTCAATTTTCTTTATAACAATAACCGAGTACTAGAAATTAAAAACAAATAATATGTGATTAAATGACGATAAATTCTTAAATTTATCAATGTTCATAAAAAAGTAATATTAAAATAAATGTTAACAATACACATATAATGTTAATTTTATTCTTTATTATTTTACTGTAATAAAAAGGAAAATAAACAAAAACATGCTGCAGGTTGCCCCAAATTTATCATGGGTTAGCAAAATTTTGGGTTTAATTTGATTAGACTGAAATAAGTTTGGAGTTTAAATTTTCACTGCTTAATCTAATTTATGTATCGGTTTAATCGAGTTAGTCGTCCATTGAGTCGATCACACACTTCTAATATAAGTTATGCTTAATTAATTGTTGATTTTTCTTTCACTTTAGTGTCATTTTCAAGTAAAGAAACAAGAAAAGGGACAGGCAAATGAAACATGGTGATTTGAATCGCATTAGATTCACCTCAAACAATGTCACAACAGCAAATAGCACATTCATGCCAACTACAATATGCCCACTTTATATAATAATAACAATATTTGTTTTATATATAACATTTGAATTAACCTGAATTCACAAAGCAGTCATGACCAATGGCTTTTTGCGTGACCACATGTGAGAAAACAATTAAAGTCAGTTATTATTATTGCTTTTGGGGGGGGATGTCAGCATGCACAAGAGTAGAACTCGACCAGCTCATCCATGGACCCCAACTGGGTCTCTTCGCTCTCAAGCATCCACAGCAAGTGCTCGAACAGCACCACCTCGCACGACACCACAACCACCCCATCTTCATCATCATGAGAAGAAGTAGAGCAAGACCTGTCCACTAGCTCCTGAAACACGGGGTGGTCGATCACTCCAGTTGCTCTCTTCTTTGGCCTCTTGTGAGGGGTTTTGTGATTTGCAAGCTTTGCAAAATGACAAATTCCTTTGCGCTTTTACATTCATGCCCTCTTTTTTTTTTTTTTTTTTCCAGGACCATCACATTTTCCACCTTTCCTCTCCTTGCAGTTTTGTTTAATAAAAGAAACTATTTTATGATCTGTAACATCACGTCTCTATGGTCTCCATCAATTTTCTCAGGATAGGTAGCTCAGTTTTATTAACTTTTTTTCTTATATTGAAAAATTCGATTTCACGTAGAAATTAGATGAAACTATAGACTCAATGATTCTAGACATTTTGTTGTTTTGTAAGATGAAAACTTCCTGAAAATTTATCATTGTATTATATTATCGTTACAACATTTCAATCAGATGAAGATTTTAGTAACTGCCGAATGTTTGCTGTAAAAAACTATTGTGATGTATCATGTTTTACACAAGGATTGGGGGGTTGGGGGAAATATAAGTTCATCAGTTGGAAATGGATGTGTACAAGCACAGTACAAGAAAAATTAACCTCCAACTCTAAGTGACTTTCAAAAGAGGATTAAGAAATAAGAATAGAATATTATGAAGTGAACTAACTGATACATATATACCTTAAAATTCATTTTCCGTTAGATTTAACAATTTCAACTAAGTCCAATATTATATAATAATAATAATAATAATAATAATAATAATAATAATAATAATAATAATATCAATAGAGGTACTGTCTGTTGAGGCCAACGGATCAATTGGGTGTTGGTACACACGAATTTGAGAGAAAAATAACTTCTATTACTCACAAGAATAGAATTACAGAGATTTACAAACTCAAACAAAACAAACTCTCAAACTCACACCACACTCATTAGGAATTCTCACTACTTGGAGGAATTCACTCTTGGTGTTCTGGTGTTTTTCGTTGATGCTTACAACTGAGATTTGCACCTCTATTTATAGGTGATTTTGTGGTGTGAATGGTGTAATGAAATTTCAACAATGGAGGCTTGGAAGGTCATCAATGGTGGCTGCTAGAAGTCATCAATGGTGGCTCCTAGAAGGTCATCAATGGTGGCTGCAAGAAAGTCTTCAAATGCAGCTGGAAGTTATCAATTCTCCCCCTCCAGCTGTATCTGAAGAAAACATTCCAGCTATGTCTCTGCATAACTCTAGCTTCTCTCGAGTCACCACCTTCGTCATCATATCTGCAGGATTCTCCTTTGCATGGATCTTTACTAGTCTCAACAGTTGTCGATCCATTACTTCGCGTATCCAATGATAGCGAATATCAATATACTTTGTACGAGAATGGTACATTGAGTTCTTGCTCAAATCTAGAGCACTCTTACTGTCACAATGTATTAGCTCCCCCGTAACAAAGACATATCTTCGTTGTACCCCTAAGGTACCTGAGAATCTATTTTACCGCCTTCTAATTGCTTTTTTTCGGGCCTCGTACACACCATTGCATACATTAAACTTCTGAATATAGACACACTCATCTACTGCAGTTTTCTTGTACCCTTGACTCACCATGCACGAGTCAAATTTCTTGTACCACTGCCTAGGTGTCTGCTTCAGACCTTGAGCGTAAACCATTTTTTCAATTTGCTAGTAGTGGCTTGTACCGCCACAATACTTGCGGGACACGCTGTACCTGGCCGCGTCAGGAAGACTTTCGATACAACGAATCTCCATATTCAGGAATCCAGGATCTCCATGTTCAGGGATCCGCCTCTTTCTTTAGCTTGCATATGAGGTTTTCTCCTGAAACCTCAAAACCTTTCGGCTGCTCCATGTAGATTTCTTCTTTAAATCTCCGTGAAGAAAAACTGTCTTCACATCCATCTATTCAAGCTCCAAGTTCATACTTGCGACCATTCCAAGTATGACTCTGATTAAAGTCATCTTGACTACGGGTGAAAATATCTCGTCAAAGCAATCCCCTTTTTCTGTTGGAATCCTTTGACTACAAGTCGTGCCTTGTATTTCACCACTTCTCCGCTGCCATCTTTTTTCAGCTTGAACACCCATTTATTTTTCAGTGCCTTCTTCCCTTTTGGAAGTTCTACGATCTCATAAGTTTGATTCTTCACAAGAGAATCTAGCAGCCATTTTTTTTTTCTTTATCCTTATGAGATACTACTTCATGGAAACTCTCTGGTTCTCCATCTTCAGTAAATAGAAGATACTCGGATTCTGGATACCTTCTGGATGGAATCCGATCTCGTTCAGATCTACGAACTTCTGGAATATGAAGAGATCCACCATCATCTGGGTCTTGTGATGGTCCTGGAACATCTGGCAGAGCGG
>PYAF01003902.1:333157-377790 GCA_007407185.1 Glycine tomentella | reverse complement strand
TGAATCTTGCAAAGTGGAGCTCACCGTTACGTCTGGAACGGTCGAAAATAATGAAACTGACACTTCAGGGCCAAAATTTCACTATTGGGGCAAAATGGCAATTTCAAAACATTTCAGGGTCAAAATACAATTTCTGAAAGATCAGGGGTCAAAATGCAATTTCCAAAAGATTAGGGGTTAAAATGCAATTTTCACAAAGTTAAGGGGCCAAACTGTAATTTCAGAAAAATTTCATCTTTTCCGGCGGTGAACAGTAACTCCGGTCATCTTCTCCGGCGATGAACAGTAACTCCGGTCGTCTTCTCCGGCGAACTTCCGGCGGTGAACAGTAACTTCCGGTAGAGTTGACCAAACTTTGACCGCGATTTCTGGGCTCGTTTGAACTCCGTTTAACACGCCGTTTTTTGCGTTGGACTCAGTTCGACGAGACGAATCCAATGCTGCAATCAGAATTGCATTTCGGGCAAAACACAGAAAACCCGGATCAACGAGAAACAGACCAACACCTCTAACCGTGGCTCTGATACCACTTGTTGAGGCCAACCGATCAATTGTGTGAGTTTGAGAAGTTTTATTTTGAGTTTGTAAATCTCTGTAATTTCTATTCTTGTGAGTAATAGAAGTTGTTTTTCTTCTCAAATTCGTGTGTACCAATACCCAATTGATCGGTTGGCCTCAACACTGTCCAGGCTCCAGAGCCATGCAATCAAGTATCAACCACCATTTGTTGTAAAGCACTCTAGAAAGTCATAGCACTATAACCTTACAATATAGGAATCTTTCATATTATATTACAAAATGGAAAGAGATAATAATGAGGATATTTGTAGGACATAAAAATTCTTTTAGGTGGTTGGACCTGATATTTTTTTTTCGTTCTTGTTCTAAAAGTTTTGGAAGTGTATTACAACAACACAAGCTTTCCTTATTATGATAAAAAAGAATAAAACAAACCGAGGAACAAAAAAGAGAGTGATTACGTATTGTATTTGAAATGAAATTAGGTATATATGTTGGTTTTCTTGTTTTTGTTTGCTAATATCACGGCATCATAAAGAGCAAACAAATTAAGGTGTTGGTTGGTTAGCAAGCCAGCAAGGATCGCATCAGTGAAATGCACTCAAACTGGGAAAATTCATCCCCACTTCACAAACTACAAAGCATTGGTGCCCACATACTTGTCCTTTTTATGTATATGCTTTACTAGCTTTCTTTGGTACAGAGGTACCATTAGCAAGGTTCTAAATGCATATGGGGCCAAGGAACCTCATCTAACACGTACAGCATTGAAAACTCAAATTATATGACTTTGTCAATTTCTCCAAAATTCAATTCCAAGGTCAATTAATGAAATTTCTTAGCATAAGTAAATAATCTCTCTTATATACAAGTGAATTTTGTTTACCAAAATTTGTGGTATTTATGTGACTCCATTGTAAATCATTCTACCATTTGTATAATTAATAATAAAGGAATGTTAACGATATTTTCTCAAACACTATCCTCCAAAGATTTTCGTTATGATTTATTAAAATTTATTAGAAAGCATCAAATTTGATAGATTTTACTTCTCATTTAATATAAATCAGGAAAGAGAATCATTAAATGAGAATTAAAACCTACCAAAAATTGTAATTTTCAATAAACTCTAATTAATCAGAGTTTTAAAAAGAGTGTCTAAGAGAGTATTGTTAGCATTTCTTTAAATGATAATGATAATCTGGGTGAATATTTAGTGCATACCTTATTCATGAAAAACAACGAAACATGCATATGGAGAGTTTCTGAAGGGGAAACATAAATTAGGATGTGTCATGCGTCATATGTGTGAGTACTGTTTGTGGTCCAACACATGTGTGAGTCATGGATGATGGATCACAAGAGCTTCAGCAGAAGCCAAATTCATGTATATTTCACATACCAGCCAGTGGTCCAGTAGCTCCTATTCCCACTGATTAAGCCTGTGCTTGCTGTTGCTGGCACCACCTTCAATTTAAGCCAAGCCTTTTCATTCAAAGTTTTTATTTGAATGGACACCATAGGTTTTCTGCTTGCAGAAGGTGATGTGTATTATACTATCAAGTTTAAAAAGTTTCATGTTAACTATTAGAATCAAATTTTGTTTTATCACAACTTCCTTGAAGATGTATGACTGGATACCTTTATGAGAAACTAAAGAGAAGGAATTCAAGAATGTGCCAGTGTTTATTTTGCTTTTGAAAAATGTGTCTAATTTTTTGTTTCATTATATATCTGTAAAAAAAAAAAAAAAGAATTTGCCTCCTAATATTGTTGTTTGTAGTAAATCATATATCCTAAAAATCTTACAAGCAATGAGATATTATATTTATATATAGCTACTATATGAGATATTATATGTAGTATAACGTTGGTGTTTCTGCAAAATTAGCCTCCTCCCCTAATAAAAAGATGGTTTAATAAATAAAAATGGTCCCAAATCTTTTAAACGGAATATTTCTTAACTGATCTTGTGCTTCTAAAGACTGGGATGGTGTCAAAGACAAGATTAGTTTTAGGGGCCTGTACCATCTTCTATAATAAGAAATGCATTAAATTTGAAGATCTCATTTGGATTTGCTAAGCCTAAATCATGTGCCACCAAATTATGTAACATACAAAATGTCAAAATCATTGTCAGTTCAACCAGAACTAGATCGAGCGCGTTAAACGACTTATTCAGACAGAGCATAACTGCTGTTTGAGAACTAATTATCAGACATATATCAAACACTTAGGTAGTGATTTTGTTTTTACATGTAACTTCAGAAAAGTTGAAGGCTCAATCCTTGTTTTTACTCGTATACATACAATATGCATATTTATGTTCCTTTTGTTGGCTATTTTAATTTTATTTCAAACTTCAATGTCTACACACTCTATAGAAGACATTTTTTTATAGTTGATTTTAAACCATGCTTGATGAAACTTAACCTGGATTAAGACATTTGTAAACATAACTGAAAATGAAACGGGTGAATTGTGCTAATTATGGAATTTAATCCTTCGGTTTATATTTTATATGCTGTTTGTGAAATAACAAAAAAAAATATGTATTGATCACATCTAGGTATTCTAGTTATAAACCATGTGCCATGAAAATATAAATTATATAAAGGGTCATGTTAGTTCAACTATTATTGACTAGAGCATATAATAAGTAGCTTAGCATGTTAAACAGAGAATATATGCTGTTGGGAACTAATTAGTAGACAAACCATAAACACTTACTGGGGTAGTGATTCTGCTGCATATATTTTAGGGGCAAATCTTGCTCCCTGCGGATAATGTCCATACTATCAACAACAGGCATGCATCTTGGAGATTTGTGTTTTATTTTAATGGTTAATTTTTGTAATGTGATCAAAATGCTCGTTACATTTTTTTCTTCTTTTCTCCTAACTGATGCTTTGTTTGAATATGAAATAGTCAACAGTGAAGAATGAAATAATATGGAGTGAAGTGGAATGCATTAATATAGGCACGATCATAATAGCATTAATGTATTAATACTTTGTTTATTCCATGATTTAGTAAGTAACAAATACAATTGATTGGGTTATGATTTTAATATTCCTATCTTACCGTCATTAAAAAAATTGAAAAATATTTCATTATAATAGCAATCTAATTTTAAAATAAATAAACTATATTATATATTATATAGTCATAAAATTAATGTACTTAGATGGTCAGACATGACATCTCATAAGTCATAACTCGTTACAAATACTATATTGAAAAGAAGTGGTCTTATAACAAAAAAAGAAAGTTAAAAGAACTGGTCTCAGATAATATTCTTTCATAAGTGAGGCCTAGCAAATTGGTCCAAATACTCTATAATGGCCCAACACAGTTTGTTATTTGTGATGTAACTATAATATGAGGGTTTAGGTTGCTAGGACCCATGCAAATTGGGTCTTGATCTCACCCTAGACATTAGTGATGGAATTGCTTGCTTGCATAAATTTCAACGTTCAAGTTAATAAAGGTTAAACAAAGTTTATAAGCCGAAGAGAGTTCTACTTGGCCTAGAGTTTCCCTTGTAATTCTAGAAGTCAGCTCAGATGATTACACATTGTTGGTGGACATCTACCCTTTTTAGTTTTCGTTTGATAGAGGCAAAAAGACTAAAAAATGAGTAAAAGAAACAGTAAAATTCCATAGAATTCAATAGTTTTATTAAAATTTTCATCTCTTCTCATTTTTCAAAACTTTCAATCCATTTTCTTTGTGCTCTACCAAACATTAGGATATGTCAAGGGTGAAGGCAATGAGCTGCAAGATGATTGGAGATTCATTCATGATCTATGACTAGAGATTGGCAGTAAAAATCCACGTTGAGAATAAAATTGTGATAAAATTCCCACAAAAGTAACTGTCGATTGTTTCAGAAAAATCATATGTTCAACTCATCATGTTGTAGAGCCAAAACATAGAATGATCGAAAAAATATTAGAAATGAAACTACGTAAGAACGTCTTATTCAAATCTGTTTCAAAAAAAAAGGGACCTCGACTTTCCACAACTATCCAGAGAATACCACGTGGTAGCAAAAATGAAGAGGATGTTTCCAGAACGTGTGGACAATCACTCTCGAACTTTCTTCATTCTTCACTAACTTCTTCTATTTATATTTTCTCTTCTAAACAACTATCAGTTGTCTTCATCCAAACATAAAAGTCACTTTCCCTTGCTAGATACTCGCTAGTACAAACATCATAGTTAGTAATCGATCCCATGATGTTTTGTTTTTTCTTTTTGTTCTGGGGTTCTGTGTCTTTTGTTAGATGTTCTGGTATTTGCTAAGTGTGTTCCTTTAGCTGATGTGTGTATTTTATGGTGAGTACAGAATCAAAGATTGCATTGTTGTGAGAAGATGAACAGAGTTGGTGGTGATGTTTTGAACGTGGACTTGGCTGCTGCAGTGAACAACTTCTTCAATCTTCCTGAAACCATGGAGAAGTTCATGTTTCCTTCTTCTCGTGCTCCTGATCACCATGAGACCAGAGGGGTTTCTAGCATCATTCCAGTGGACATTTTGGATACTTCCAAGGAGTATATATTCTTCATGGATGTTCCTGGTTTCTCCAAGTCTGAAATTCAGGTACATACATGAGATGTCTCATCCCAATGTTCTTCCCCTCCATTGTGTTATTGTGTATTTAGAAATTGGACTAATTAGAGATAATGTTGTGTTTTTTTATCAACAAATGTTATTTTTTTTAGCAGAGTAAATTGAACATACGTTGTGGTGTATTGAAATGTGTGTATGTACTTGTTTCCAGGTGATTGTTGAAGATGAGGACACACTTGTTATACGAAGCAATGGGAAAAGGAAGCGTCAAGATGGAGAGGATGAAGGGTGCAAGTATCTTAGGTTGGAGAGGAGAGGTCCTCAGAATTTGCTGAGGAAGTTCCGTTTGCCTGAGAATGCTAATGTGTTAGCCATTACAGCTAAATGTAATAATGGGGTTCTCACTGTGGTTGTTGAGAAGCACCCTCCTCCCCCAAAATTAAAAACTGTTGAAGTTACCATTGCTTGAGAGATAAAACTAGGGACCCCATGATTTTTTGAGTTTTGCTTTGTTGTTTGCTTAGTAGCTTAAGATTGGGTGGAATGTAAAGTGCTCATAGTGTGTATGTGCACTTGAATCCTGTAATGAAATTTGTTAAATGATTGTTCACTTCAAACCCCTTATTGATACTTACTAATTCCTTATTAATAATCTTTTACAAAACTTTACAGGAGAACAGATAACAGCAAAACAATAGTCTCATCATTTTAGATAAATAGCAGAGCAATCCGCATGCCATTTTTTGAAAGAGTAATATATCAAAATTTGATTCTTAGTTGACAAAATTGTACACTGCCCAAAAGATTAATACATGGGCATCAAATTCAATAGCCACAAGCAATAGTAAAAAGGCAATAAGAAAAATGAAGAGCACAAACTACATGGGGATACTTCATTGCCTGATTTGAGTTTTTCAAAACTGTTAACAAAATATTTGTTGATGCTTTGCCAACACTCTATCTGGCCGCAGCCGGCTCTTGTCTGGGGGAATTCAGCTGATTAACCTTTTCTTTTCTTAGACTTGTTTTTCTTGGGAGAAGATTTCTTCTCAGAATGGTCATCATCTTCCATTAGATGCTCAAACTCTTCATAACTAGCAAATGGAGACACACCTTTCTTACCACCACTTTTATGTTTTCGTTTTCTTTTGCCAACTTCCTCCTCATCACCATCAGAGGCATCATCAACATCTCCAACCTCAATATCAATGTCAACACCATCATCACTGCCAACATCATCAAGTGGAGGAGCATCAGCCTCTTCCTCTTCCATATCAGAGGGTAAATCCATATCCATCTCCGCATCAATCTCTGCATCACTAACATCACCAATCAAGTCCTCATCTTCCTCATCGACTACTTCATCCAAATCATCATAATCATAGTCACTGTCTGGTCCTAAAGTTGGATCAGTAGAATCCAACAGGTTCTCAATCTCTTCATTGTCACTCTCATCCCCTCCATCAACCTCACCATCATCAACATCAAACAACTCCTCAGCTGCTTCCTCATCAGCTGACTTCTTTTTCTTTTTCTTCGGTTTAGTAGAGGAACTCATTTTGTTTGTGTAGAACTTGTGGAAGACAAGATCCTCAGGAGGTACATCTTCCTCAGCTAGTGAAAGAATTTCTGCTCCAATCAATTGGTTGTTAACATCCATCTGCAAAATAAAGAAGAAAAAAAAGTTAACAAGCTAAATCATAAGGCTAGCAGATGGTGCATTAACATATTACTGAAAAAGCAGGCATATAAAATGGTTGATCAGAAAGTTGAAATTTTTTACCTGCTTCGCAGGTTCAATCTGAGAACCACCATGCCATGTGCTTTGTTTCGCTTTCTTCTCCATGAATTTGTCTAGGAAAGCAGTCATAGAGAGGTCATTTAAGGGATTACCATTATAGACAATGTTGGCCCCAGAAAGAAGAGTTTTGGCCATGGTAGCAACTGAAGGGTGTGCATGTGAAGCAAGCACCATTAACTCCCACCAACTTACACGGTCTGCATTGCTGTTGGAATGGACAAATATGTAATTTCTGATGTATAAAGAAAACAAGGTCACGAACAAAGATCTGACTCCTCTAAACTGAGAAAATGCACTTCGGAAGATAAAGTAAACTTTCAACGATTTGATTAGAAAGTTATAAAATACAAATACATGCATAACAAATTCTAAAGTGGTTAGATTTTTCAATCAGTTCTAAGTAAATTTTATTCTCTAAACTGCAACCCCTCACTTTGGAGGAGTCAAATTCAAGTTCAACAAAAAAGATATAAATACGCCTTTTATGTTGTACTTTTGTTGTCAGAAGACATATACATATTGTTTGACATGAAATTGCTTTGGACAAACAATTGCAAAAATCTTGAAATATCTGAAATTATGACTAGTGTGAAAGCAAATCAAGTAAATTACCAGTACAAAGGCTCTCTGTGTCGTGGATCATAGCCTCCAGGAAGGGAAGACTTCTTGGCAGATAATTGTGACTGCTGACCTTCTTTATCAGATACAGATTTTGATTTTTTTCGTTTCTTATGTTCTTTTTCATTCTTTGCAAGCAAAAAATCTGCATCCTCTGAAGCATCATCATCCGAATCATCATCTTCAGAAGATGCTGGAAGATCATCTTCACTTTCAGAAGAACTGGAGTCCTCACCATTCTGAACAACTCCAATATCATCATTTTGTTTAGTTAATACAGTGCTTGGCTCATTATCAGTTTCTATAACATCTTCAAAGTGTTCAAGTTCCTCATCAACAGACTCGTTCTGCAACACCATGTTCCTATAAGACAAGTGAAGAGTATATGATTTTTATGACTAAAAAGTGTACTTAGAAAACTTCTCAGTGCACAGAAACAATGTAGAGATAATAGGGCAAAAAATTAAATATAATACAAATTAATTAAATAATTAGCAAAAAGGTGCAACTTGGAGAATATTTAGCAAAATGGGGTAAGCAATCACGCCCAGGTGGGGCGTGTTTAAACACGCCCAAATGGGGCGTGTTTGTGCACATCGCAACACGTGGCAGCAAAAACAGGGGGTGTGAGGTTTTCGCGGTTTTTTCGTAAATTACGGAAGGCTATAACTTTTGACTGGGACGTCCGATTGACGCGAAACCGGTGGCCACGCGCTCGAAATTGAGAGGAGAAGCCGCTGGCAAGTTCCCAAAGGGGACTTGCCCAAAAAATTTTCCCAAAAGAGGTCTCTAAGTGCCTCAAAAATGCGATTTTGTCTTTCAACCTCCAAAAAATTGTTCGTTTTTTGATTTTTTATTTAATCAATTAGTGAATTGCATGCTGTTTTTTATTTTTTCAATTACTTCATTCAATTTCGAGCGCTTTGACATAAAATACGCCTACATCGGACATTCCTATAAAAAATTATGACTGTTTAAAGAATTTGCTTGACGTATATATACATGGGTGGAAATAGGTCAGGTGTCGTTAGGCCTAGTCTGGCCTGTTTTTTATTTTTTCAATTACTTCTTTCAATTTCGAGCGTTTTGACATAAAATACGCCTTCATCGGACATTTCTATCAAAATTTTTGGCCTGACCTATTTAAGGCTAGGTTAAAGCTTTTTTAAAAACCTATTTAAATAAAAAGACCAGGCTCAACCTTTAAAAAAACTTGTTAAACCTATCAGGCTGACTTATTTAACATATATATATATATATATATATATATGTTTATTGTAAAGTAGGTTTTTAATATATAATAGGCTCGTAGGTCAAGCCAAACTTTTAAATAAGCTAGGTCAGGCCTAAAAAAAACCTATGATAGATAAAGACGGCAGGCCAAGCTTTACATTTTTAAATCAGGCCTAGGCCAGATATAACAAAGTCTGACCTGACCTGTTTCCACCCATATATATACGTCAAGCAAATTCTTTAAACAGTCATAATTTTTTATAGGAATGTCCGATGTAGGCATATTTTATGTCAAAGCGCTCGAAATTGAATGAAGTAATTGAAAAAATAAAAAACAGCATGCAATTCACTAATTGATTAAATAAAAAATCAAAAAACGAGCAATTTTTTGGAGGTTGAAAGACAAAATCGCATTTTTGAGGCACTTAGAGACCTCTTTTGGGAAAAAATTTTGGACAAGTCCCCTTTGGGAACTTGCCAGCGGCTTCTCCTCTCAATTTCGAGCGCGTGGCCACCGGTTTCGCGTCAATCGGACGTCCCAGTCAAAAGTTATAGCCTTCCGTAATTTACGAAAAAACCGCGAAAACCCCACACCCCCTGTTTTTGCTGCCACGTGTCGCGATGTGCACAAACACGCCCCATTTGGGCGTGTTTAAACACGCCCCACCTGGGCGTGATTGCTTACCCCATTTTGCTAAATATTCTCCAAGTTGCACCTTTTTGCTAATTATTTAATTAATTTGTATTATATTTAATTTTTTGCCGAGATAATAGATATGTTTTTTATGCACAACGGATATAAATCTTCAGCACACAATTATAAAATGTAGTAGTAACAATAGCAATGACTCAGAAAAAGTAATTACCATAAAGGTGGTCTGGCTTTAAGGAGTTCAGAAAGAAGGAAAAGACATGCGCAGGCATATTGTGGTGGCTGCTGAAGTGCAATCTGGACAAACAAAAATCAGTAGTGTTATCTCTATAAAATGAAAGAGGTAGAGAAAGTGCAGTTTAATAATCACCTGCAATAGACGTTTAGAAAATGCAGCCACACGCTTTAAATTAACATCCCTTTTCATTGCTCTGAGAAGAAGTGCAATAAACATTTCTGCCTGAGAACAAACACGTTAGAAATTTCTACAGATGATTGAAGAACAGCATAAGCACATGCATTTCTTTTCACAAGGCAAATGTAAAGAGTTTGCTTGCCTTGGATGTATACATGGCAGCCGGAAGCAAAAGTTTAGAGTACAAAGCACGGTAAAACCGATCACTTGCTATCTGATTTTTAGATGAAATTTTATCAAGAAGCATCAGTGCTTGAACTCCAACATTGAAATTCTTTGAATGAACCTGCAAGTTTGCAGTTTGGGTTAAGATATCTAAGAACCATAATCAGGTTACAAACTTGGAATGAAGCTATCCATCTGTAACATACAGGCATACAGCACAGAGTTCAACTATGCTAACAAATTAGTAATTACCAATTGGAAAAGTACTGGTGTTTGAATGTCAACAATGTCATCAGCTTCATTACTTGAGACAAAGGGAAATGCTCTATTCACTCCCTGTACAAAAAATGAAAACCCAGATTGTGAAGGAATTTGACATGATTAAAAAATAAACAATCACAATCATTATAATCAATATCAGTTCATAAAATTTTGAAGGTATTATTATTATTATTATTATCATACTTACAGTTAGGAGAGATGATAGAAGACGAGAGTCCAATTCCACATGTGATTCTGATGACTCTCTTGATTTTTCTTCTTTTGGTTTTGCCTTGCTTCTTTTATCAAATTTCTGATTGCTGCTTGCGCCAGAAATCAAAACCTGAAGATCTCTAATTGTAAATATTTTACCCATTTTACTATTTTTTAACTTATGTAAAAGAACCAAACATCATCATGATATTTCAGTTCAACATAAGCTTAAAGAATGAAGGATCCTAGGGAAAATAAATACCTTAAACAATGCAAAATATACATCTATAAGACGTTTCGCCACTTTTGGTCCATCTCCTTTATTTGCAAGACGAATTTGGCTCAAGAAATTAACCTAAAAGTGTAAAAAAAGCAGTCAATGGGATTCTTCAGTCAGACCATGTCTAAATGGATTTTGATAGATCATAGAGCCAAAAATTTAATTTCCAAAAGTCATCTAAAATTGAAGGGCCACTTCTGCAACTGCAGAAAAGTGATTTCAAACAGATATATTTTTTGCAATACAGAATATTGTCTTTATTCTTGAAACAAGGAGAGAAAAAAAACAGTGCATTTTATTTGTAGAGATGCAAGGAAAACAGTGAGGAAAAAATTTAGGACATACAGCATGGTACTGTGAACGTGGTCCTAAATGAGGCCGAAAGAGAAAAGAATCCACCTCGTCAATAACCACAGCCTGTAATGAAAAAGCATACATTAACTAGAAGCAAAGCCATTAGTGCCTAAAACAAATTAGGAGGTAAATAAGAGCCTTAATGTCAAGAATGTATTATGAATGTAATGTAATTGCCAAATAAAAAGGAACCCCAAATTGGAAATAGTCATATCTCCTAAAAAGAAGGAAAATGAAATCATAGCAGACATCTCTTCAAAAAGAAAAAAAGAAATCATAGCAGACATGAAAGCTTTTCAACTTGTAATGTTCCTTCAAGTATATATCAAACTATCAATTCATAGATAAACTTCAAATATTGGTATCAATTATAGATACTCGCAGAACTAAAAGTAAAAAGGTTAATAAATGTTCATACCTTCATGTTTGGGTGGTCAGACAAAAGGTTGGACAAGTGAAAGTCAGCATTAGATGCTGCCTTATTATCTGGATCCCCAAGCTGAAGTAATACCAAAGCCACCACCCATCAACAAAGCAAAAGAGAGAGAAAAGCCAAGTAAAATAGAACAGTCTTAGTAACAGCTTGTAGTAGTTCTAGTCACCACCTATTGTAACTAGACCAAATGAAGATCAAAAACAATAATTTCAGACAGGTAATAGCTCATTCTTAACTCACTTTATTAACAAGTGCAGAAAGTAGTCTGCGTTCTTGCTCTGACTTCCGACTCAGTAGCACATATATGGCCTGCGCACATATGTTGATATATATCCCCCAGTAGTTTAGACAAAAAGTTTATTAAGTTGATAATATTTGCAAGCCTTCTGTTATAGTAATGTCAAGTTACTTTGTAACTTGAAAGGGTGAATATTAAGTCAAGTCTAAAATGGGAACCCGGGAAAAAAACAACAAAGTATATAAAGAAAACCAACCTTTAATGCCTTGTTTTTTAAAACAGGTAGCATGTCTCGTGATGCTTCTTCAAGTGCAACAACAAATCGTTCATATCTGAGACATAAGAAGCTATTCAGCGCATCACTAACAAAAGCTTGAGTGGACAGCAAAATGCATTGTCGTTGACAATTGGAAATATTCCGCAAGCAAAATGTGTACTGTAAAGTGAAGTAGTGAAGTTTTGGACTGTCTGGTACTAGTATTAGTAAGCCCTTTCTCCTATTCTTCCATGGCAACATTATGACTCCTCAAGCAAAATATTATTTAAGTGTGAAAATGCTCATTAGAATCCAATATTCTTATAATGATGGAGCAAATAATTAAATGTATGGAAAGCATCCAAAGTTTAGGAAACAAAAGATGCACTTCATAAAATTCACTAGCAAATTAGAATTTACTAAAAAAAATCATTAACCAATTCAAATCAAAGAAATTGATTTAAGATGAAAATGTGGAATTGAACGAAGTGTTCTTACACATACCTCTGCTTCAAACATTCCTCCCAATACCAGAAAAGGAGAAGGGAGTAACCATCTTTAGTTTCAGGAACATGATTTAGGGGCCGCTGTATCAAGGTCTTCAATTTACGATCTGGTAATAAGCTGCAAGAAAAATATAAAAACAATGTACTAGATCAGAGCACTGAAACCTTATGTGATATTAGAACAAATGGGGACTACTATTGGCAGAGTAATGTAAAATGCAAAGGAAAGATTGGAATATATTATTATCTTTCAAATTTGATTACTTTCCACAATTTCAGTCATGAGAGATTTATTCTCATTCTTTAAGAATTTTTTCAAAAGCTATTTATATCATGATGTTTTTTTTTTCATAATGGGGAGGGGCAAGTGAGAAAAGGGGAGGGGGGAGCAAACCTTGCAATAAATAATTCTTGAAGTGCTTCAAAACCTGTCAAGGCATGGCGCTTTCCAACCTTGGATGTCACCATTCCTAGATTAAATAACAAACGTTGTCAATTGCTCAAGTCTAAAGCACATATGGGGAGGACAAAAGATCATATATGCTATAGTGTAAAGAAAATGTATAAATACAGAGAGACTGAAAGAGACAATCTCACTTCAAACATAGATAATTGAGAAGAAGCTTCAGATTTGGGTACCAACTAACAAGCAGAGGACTACTGCTTGGAAATAGATCAAATTTTCTTTAATAGCATTAAACATGTCACATTCACAACATAGGACCACTAAGATTTCAAAATGTGGGGGAAGCAGATTTTAGAAGGCATCGTTTGATAAAGAAAGACGTGCGAGATAAGATGACCAAATGGCCAAACACTTGGAAAGAAAAAATCCCCCATCAAGCAAAAAAATAACACACACAAGGCATCATACAAATCATGTATGCGTGTCTCTTTGGTTTCAAGTTTCGACAACAAAATGGATTGCACCCCCCCCCCCCCCCCCCCCCAAAAAAAAAAAAACAACAAAATCAATCTTAAACAAACAATTTTAAGCTATCACATTGCCTAGAAGAACAACTCAGAACTTTTAAATGTTCACCCACAAGTCCTAACTGAATGCTCATTGCTTACTCTTACTCTTCAACACGCCTACTAACAAACACTTCAAATAATAAACCCAATCTAAACACTTGCATGACAGCTCAATCAAACTAGCTATAAATAACAACACACCAACTACAAAAATCCCATCAATAAAACTAAAAACAAGAAAGAAAGAAAGAAAAAACGCACACACGCACAAACACGAGAACTAAACTTACCCAAAAGAGCATCAAGAGAACGCAAATTTGCAATTGGATTATCCCCCACAAGCACAGCAAAAGCAGAAACTTTATCAGCAGCAGTCCCAGACCTCTGTGTTGAAACCAACATCTTAATATCACTACTCTGCCCCCTTGATGACTCATAATCCTGAACAAACTGCGCCATCAACCTCTCCCCCAATTCCCTCTTTTTCTCCACAAACCCTTTCCACTCTCCCACATCCTTCACCTCTACCTTCTTCCCTTCCCTAATCACCTTCACTTCCAACTCACCCATGTCCTCAAACCACACTCCCAAACCACTTGCCTTCATTAAAGGAAGCTTTGGAAGGTTCCTAAACTTGTTGTTGAACCCCCTTTCCCTGTGGGCACCGTTCTCCAGTGACAGAACAGGGGGTTTCGGTTTCGGTTCGGGATTGGCGTTGCGCTTCTCGTGGGGTCCGTTGTTTTTGCCGAAAGTTTTGATCTTTGGATTCTGGGAATTTTGGGGTGTGAGTTTTTCGGGCGTTTGTTGCTTCTTCTTTGGGGGCTTGTTTGGCTTGGTTTTGCGGAAATCGACATCGTTGAAACCTGAGTGGGGTTGCGAAGTGGACAAGCCGAGCTCGGAAGCGAAGGAGGCGATGTCGGATTTGAGGAGGTCAACGTCCTCTGGTTTCTTTGACTTGGCGGAATTCGATTTCACCATTGTTGCATGTGGAACGAAGGAAGAACCAGTTCAGAGTTTCGGAGAAGAGAACGTAAGAGAATCAGGTAGGGTTTAAGAAGCCGTTGGGCCTGGCTCACATAAAACACAATTTTCAGGCCCAAAACACTTATCAGTACCCATTTTTCTCCTTGTTTCCGTATTTTTTTTTATTAAAAAAATCCTTCATGGAGAGTAGAGACCAATTTTTAGAAACAGTATTTGAAAAATTGCAAACTTTAGGAATTCAGAATTACAATAATCCAGAAAATCAGTTGCAGAAAGTGAAGTTTAATTACATTCTACAATTTATTTAGTTTTTATAGAATGAACAGAGTAGACATGTTCACGAAAACAATAATACGCAAAAGCTAAACTGATCTAAACCAATTGAATCATTAAATTAAAAAATCTAAAGTATCAAGTTTTTTTTTAATTTTTAACCATGATTTTTTTTCTCATTTTGCATTGTTATTTTTTTTTTCAATTTTGTTTATTTTTTTCATGCTAATATAATAGTTTATTTCTATCTTTAAGTAAAATATTGTATTAGAGTTAAATTCATTCATTGTATTTAAAGGTGAAAATAGAATGAGTTGGGTTGAGTCCTACTTAAGTATAATCTTATATGTTCTATATTTTTATAGGTCAAGCCTGGATCTATTACACATCATGGATCTATTTTTAAGTCTGAATCTGACCTTTATAAAAATTATTCAGACCCATCGACCCATTTAAATGTTTGTTTCATATTAAAAAAATGTTAAAAAAAATAACTTTTAAACAAGACCAAAGATTTTCATTAAAAAATAATAAGACAATTTTAAATAAAAAATATGAGCAAAATTTGTCTATGAACATTACATTTGACATGTTATCAAGGTTTTTTAAATTTCAACAAACAAAGAGTTTATATTCATGTTACCCATTTATATTACACTAACTCAAATGATTCAAATCGTCAAACTATTAAAACAGTTTTGTAATTTAAATAAAATAATTATGAAATTATATATCATATCAATAATAGTGTTTTTATTACAACATATTATTTTTAAATAGATCATCCCATCAAATTTAATAGATTTTTCTTAAGGTTTATGGTTTGACCTATTTAACTAAATAGACTTTTTAAAAAGCTTGAACGTTATCTATTTGTTATAAAATAATATCATATAAGCATGATATTTTCTTTGTATCCATCATTAACTTTTTTATTTTAGTTATCTACAAATTATTTTTTCATAAGTTATAGAAACTAATTCGAAATTTCTAATAAATTTATGTATCTGAAAAAAAGAAACTAGTTTCAGCACCCGTATGAATCATACGGATTAAGTAATCCATACGAAGCATACGGATTACTCAATCTGTATCTTTCTTTAAAAAAATAACTTATGGATTGTGTAATATGTGTCATCCTTACGAATTATATAATGCGTACGTATAAAAAACTTAAACCACTTATCTCGCAGACACCACCAACAAATGCATCTCCGACGACTGCCAACAGTTAACGCAGCTATCACCACCAAAACTATCCCTTCCGACCCTAGGCACATCCAATGCACAGCCAAAACCACCGTAACCAGCACAGAAAACCGCAAGCTCAAACAAGTGAGAAAACCACAAGTTCAAACCAACAGGAAAAATCAACAGCTCAAGTGAGGATATTTTTGCCATTTTGAAAATATGATTTAATGTATAAGAAGTTTATATAGTGTATTTAGTAGATCCCTAACCTAAACAACAAAAGCCCAATCACAAAAGCCATTAGGGTTTTCCACGATATAATAGAAACTGAGCGCAGCTTCATGTCGTAGCCTCTTGCAGTTGCAGCAGCATTCACTGAAAGCACTAACTCGGGTTTGCGGTTTCAGAGTTTGTGACGTACGCATCCATGGCCACCACCACCATCGCCGCCGCTGCCCCGCCGCGCCAGCTCTCCCAGAAGGAAGCCGACATCCAGATGATGTTGGCCGCCGATGTCCACCTCGGCACCAAAAACTGCGACTTCCAAATGGAACGTTACATCTTCAAGCGCCGCAACGACGGTAACTAAATCTTTCTCGTTCTCTCTTTTATCGATCTCGTTAAAAAAATTTAAATTTCAATGGATGTTTGAATCTGCAATAGCTGTAATAGAGGAATTGAATTTTGATTTGATTTGGTGTGGTGTGGTGTGGATTTGGGAATTAGGGATTTACATTATTAACCTTGGGAAGACATGGGAGAAGCTTCAGTTAGCAGCTAGGGTTATTGTTGCAATTGAGAACCCTCAGGATATCATTGTTCAATCCGCAAGGCCTTATGGTCAAAGAGCGGTTCTGAAGTTTGCTCAGTACACTGGTGCTCATGCTATTGCTGGAAGGCACACTCCTGGTACCTTCACCAATCAGCTTCAGACTTCGTTCAGTGAGCCTCGTCTCCTTATCCTAACTGATCCAAGAACAGATCACCAGGTTAATACACTAATCAGCTTCAAATGATAAATTTGATTTTAGTTGCATGTGCTTTATTTGATTGTTGATGTAATTTATATTATGTATGTGTTTACGGTTGTTGTGGTGTTGACTGTGTTGTGTTGTTTATGTGTGTGTTGTTGGTTTGTGTGCAGCCTATTAAGGAAGCTGCTCTTGGGAATATTCCCACCATTGCTTTCTGTGACACCGATTCGCCTATGAGATATGTGGACATTGGAATTCCTGCCAACAACAAGGGCAAACACAGTATTGGTTGTCTCTTCTGGCTCCTTGCAAGGATGGTGTTGCAGATGAGGGGTACCATTCGCCCTGGCCTCAAATGGGATGTCATGGTAATTTTTTTTTGCTGCCTTTTCAAAGTAGGATTCTGAACTGTATTCTGTGCACTTATTACTGTTTGATGTCTGATTTCTGATATAAAATAGGATATGTCCAATTTTCATCCAATGGTTATACTTAGCTGTCTAAGTGAATGTATTAGATTAATGACATCCGAGAATCTGGGTCTGTAGAATTGATGTTTTTGATGGGTAGTGTGTAGTATTACGTTTGTATGACATTTTGCCAATTCTGTGTAAGATCTCGGGGGTTAATTCGGGGAGGGCTAATATTTCTCTCAGTTCTCTGCTGTATTTGTTGAAGTTTATATTGGCTAAATTTTTTTCTTTGATGCAGGTTGATTTGTTTTTCTATAGAGAACCAGAGGAGGCTAAGCAACAAGAGGAGGAGGAAGCTCCTGCAGGTGATTATGCCATCACAGATTTCAATGCAGGTGCTATTGCTGCTGATGGCCAGTGGCCTGGTACAATTGATCAATCATGGAGTGATGCAGTTCCACAACCTATTCCAGCAGCACCTGGTGTCAACTGGGGGGCACCTGCAGAAGCACCTGCTGTTGGTATGTGATTACTTTTATTATATAAAGCTTGACAAAACTGAATTGATTTTTTGTGTGCTGTTCTTCAGCTATTGATTTCTGCTGTTTGCCATCGTTCAATTTTTTAATCCTTGTTTTGGCTTCTAATTTGATTGTTACTTTGATGTTGATTTTTTCCCTGTTTGGTTGTTATTTCTCTTGCATTTAACTGGTGACAAAATGTTGCTGAGAATATGTGCTTGTTTTGCAGTGTTAATTAATTTATTATGTTTGGAACTATGTTTTCATGTTTTGTTTTTGAATATAAGTTTCTCTTGCAGTTGCAGAAGGAGACTGGGGTGAAGCTGTTCCACCACCACCACAAATCCCTGTTCCTCCCTCTGGAATTGAATCTGTCCAACCAACTGGCTGGGATTAAACTAGTGTTTTTTGATGCTATGATTTTGCCGTGTCCTTCAATTTAGTTTGTTTGTCTTTGTTCGAAGTAAAATATGGATCAGTTTTTTTGTAGCAAAGGAACTTGTTTTGTTTTTTTCTAGTTTGTTATGAGTGGGAAAATATTATTTATAACATGGTATATTCGGTAAGATTTTATTTTGTTTTGATGCAGTCATGATTCATGAATTTTTGGTAATGATATTTTGGCCCCCTCGTTTATTTACCCATCACTGTTACATTGAAATATACTTTGAATGCCTCGCGACTGTAGAAAATAGCATTTCGATAATCAATTAAGCAGCGGCTAAGGAAAAAATCGTTTAGAACAAAAAAAAGGCTTTGTTTTTAATTTTGAAAAACCCTTTATGTCAAGAAAATCAATCAATTTTGAAATATCGTAGCACATGCTTGATTAAAAATTACTATGTTAATTGTTTTGGTTTATTCTATATTCGGGGTGGCTTCCGTTCATTCTTTTTGGGTTTAATTTTATTGGCAATAACGTAATTGAGTTTTCTTATACACATTGTTGTATTTTTTTCAATGCTTACTGTAATAACTGTTGCAAGGTTAGGACTTTTAAGACATGTAAATGGAGAATGGGATTTTGAAGCACCTTAATCATATTTCTGAAAAAAGTATTATATTTTTAGTAGAGAAGTTTTCAAAAGCATTTTTAACTTGTATCTAAACAGGTCATGTCTGTTACGCATGTTCATAAAAGATAGGTAAAGCAGAAGTAACTTGTTACTATGGGTAAAAGTGGTCTTTCAAGATATTTTAATAATTGGAAAATAGATGTTGTATGAATTATTCTTGTGCAATAGTTGATATGAATGTTAGGTTATGTAAAATTTGAGTAGTCTATATTTAAATTATTTGGATAAATATTGATTAAAGATATTACAAAAAGTGTTTGAAGAGAAATGATCATATTACCTTTACTATTAAACAGAAATTACAGAAATGTCCTTAGTGTAAATATTACATAAATACTCTTAGATATTTTAAAAATTACCACAATACCCTTGATATTAAAATTGTCTGAGACACTCTTAGAAATTTTGTAAAAACCTGATGAAATTATAGAATACTCTTAGATGACAGGTTATCAAAATATTTTGTGATAGAAAATACTAGAATAGAATTTCTATGAATTTTATAAGAATTCAAACTTCAGAAAAATATGGAAAAATGATAGACAAGATCTATGGAATTTTCTCTTAATTATAGGATGAATAGACTTATTTTATAAAATAGTTTAGTAATTTTGATAGTCAAAAGTAAAATGAACCAATTAGAACTAAGATAAAAGTGGTCTTGTAAGTAAAATCTGAATAGCATTCTGTACAGATTACTTATGAGCAATTTTTACTAGAATTGAAGTTAGTTTCTGAAAAATTCTAGAATGTTATTATTCAATATTATCTTTAGGTAGAAGAGTTCAAATCAAACTTGACTTTCTTTCAAGGAATGTCATGTAAGAAGAAAAGCATAAACTAGAATATTCTTTTTCATTTAAAAGGTGACATGTATCCAAAAGAAGCCATATAATTTTCTCTTCTTTAAAAGAAAATGAAAAATAAGATAGAAGGAGAAAAGGAAGATAAAAATCTTCCCCCTTAGCTAACCAAAGTTCACGTGAAAAGAAGATAAGGAGAAAGGGCTAAAAAGTCATATTTTGATGCAAGACAACATGAAATGAAGCAAGATGTTCTCCTTTCCTCTAGAGTCCACCTGAATAAGCAAGAAAGGTGGAGAACCTTCAAGAGCTTGGACAAGTGTAGGGACACTTGTAAGGTGTTGACCAAGTGGAAAGGTAAGTCATTATGGATTATGAGATATTTTTCTATAAAGTAAAATGATAATAACAAATCTAGTTAAAACCCAAAGGAATAAGAAGAAACTAAGTTAGGATATAATGAAACAAGGAGAAACTAAGCTAGGATAAAACTAAATTAGTTGGAAGGGCAAATATGTCCTTAAATAATTAATTATTTTCCAATTACTATATAAAGGAGTAGTGGGGACCTTGCTTGAAAATCACTTTTAAGACATTCCTTCCACTAACACCTCACGTGAAGTATCCTCCCACATCCCTTTCATCCTTTCATTTTCAAAAGCTTAAATCAAATAGAAAAGACCCCACCATCATAGAAAGAATCACGTGTAGAAGAGCTAGCTAGGAGGAAGTAAACAAGCATAGCAAAAAGGTTATAAGGTATGTATAGGGAAGCTTTATGATAAAGATAACTTAAGTGTTGTTTGTGTTTGAATAAGTGTTTGAAGTTCATGTGTTGCTGAGTGTTTCTATGAATTTCTCTAAATTCCATGTGTTGTTGAGTGTTTCTATAAATCTCTATGAAGTTCATGTGTTGTTGAGTATTCCTATAAATCTCTGTACATGAATAATATGCTGAGATTCTGTACATGAATATAAAGTTGAGTTCTATATTTTATGTTGAATTTCTGAGTAAAATAAATATGAGTTGATGAAAAGAGTTATGAAATAAGTGAATCAGTTTCATATGTTTCACGTGTATAAGAGTTGTCTCACGGAAGAGGAATATATAAGAGTTACCTCAGAGAGGAGGTATAAGAGTTGCCTCAAAGAGGTGGTGTGTCAGATAGCTGCAGAATTCGAGCGTTCAGACAAGAGAGGTCTGAGCTGGGAGGTGACTTGGCATTGGAGAAATCACATCACCCATGATGATCACATGAGTGTGGGTGAGAATCCTGTTGCAACACTGTGAGACCCTGACTGATCGTTTCAGTTCCGTGCCACAGGGATGAGGCTATCTTGACTGTTAGTACCAATTAATAAGAGTCTAAAAGAATCGTGCATTTTTTTAGGATATTGTCATATGTTTTATTTGCTTAAATTATGTTTATCATAAACTTAGTATTTTTGTGTCTATGGCTGACATCAACTATAACTCCGATTTGGTTTGGGTGAGTAGATGAACAGTAAAGAGGGATTGACAGATTGTTCTGATGAAAGGCTGTATTGAAGATGTCTGATTGAAGATGTTTTGTTATGATAAAATATTTGAGTAGTTTGTAATGTGTAATAGAACAAATATTAGACTGTATTATATTTTATGTTATACCGAACCTTTAAATATTAATTAATAATGAAATTTTTTGAAATCGGTCATTAGTAAACCTTAGTTTGTTATTTTATCTACAAAAGGAAAAGTAAATTCATTAAAAATCAATACTACATAAAGTGAAAATTTGAGGTGTTACATTATGCATAATTGTAACTTGTATTGTTAATAGACTAATACATGAAAAATGAGTAGGTGTCTCAATTCTCATCAATGGATTTCACAAAATGAAGAATAAAAAAGAAAACTAATAATTAATACACTTTAAAGTGAAATTATGTTTTTTTTATAATTATGACAAACATTACTTTTTTTTCTTTTATAAAGATTATTTTGCATTTTAGGGGTATATTTGAATTTTTAAGATAAACATATTTGAAATTGGATTTATGATATTTTTTTTGAAGAAATTTATTTGTTATTGTTAGTTCATTCAATCGATATTAAAATTTAAAAACATAAAAGGATATTATCCAATACATGCTAGGAGACGAAGTTTATCACTTTTACTTCATAAGAAGATAATATTCAAATGAAAGTAAATATGAAAGAAATGGAAAAAATAGAGACATGAGGAAACAGATAAAGTTAGATGTTTACATATAGGGGAATTAGAACCCGACCATAGTTAAAATTGTGTAGCTACTATATATGTCTGATGTTAGTGTTTCAACCGTGACGTGTTCTTTCTTTCCCTTGTAATTCATGACTCTTTGCGTATTATCACCTATAAACACCAATAAATTTGTACTTTTCTTTTGAACCAATAACGGCGTGTGGAGATCCCTTGCTATGTGTTTTATTCAAGTTTTTTTAATGACGAAAAGCTTAATGATATAAATGCCACATTGCTGCTCGAACTTGAACCAAATTTATCGTTTATCTTTATATAATTATGTCTCAAATTGCTGAAGACATGGAAGTGTATAACTAAAATAGTCTCCCCAGAATTATGTTTGAATTGACAAAAATAAAGATAAAAAAAATCATATTAAATTTTGCTTTTTAAAATTAAATATAGAGGACTAATTTGTTATATTTGAGTACAATTTCACTTGGACTAATAACATTAGTATTCCTATTTTTCCTTTTAATATAGCAAATGAGATTAAAATATTTACTACACCATGACTGAAATCCTGCCCTATTTTATCCTATTTCATTGCGTCATATTTCGTTTAATTAAATCCTTTAAATATTTGAACATAATCCTAGTGTCTAGAACAATAAAAAAGTTTAACACTGAAGGTCCAGTCAACTACAATACAAGATACATTCCCAAAAATGAAGGGAAGAAAACATGCGATACCAGTTAAATAACAGCTAGTTTGAGTCGAACATTTTTTTTTTTTGAATCAAGTTTGAGTCAAACTAGGCTTCTATAATTGTAACGATGAACCAAATTTTCTAAACTAATCGAAACCATAGAATTATATCAAAATATGTTCTTCATTAAAATTGTGTTTAATTTTCTAATACCAAGACAAAGAAGCCATGTTGATTACAAAGGCATCAATAAATAAAAGTTAAAATATAGACACTCAATTGGTATTTGTTTTATTGCATTATGGTGGAGACATCACTTATGATACACCCCAACCACATTAAACTCCATTATAATTAATTTATGGTAAGTCTTTAACCCAATAGTTTTATAAAAAAAAAAAAAAAAAAAAAAAAAAAAAAAAAAAAAAAAAAAAAAAAAAAACTTCTCTTTTTCTGAAAAAGTTGGACCATATACTTTTTCTGAAAAAATTGAACAGCTAAATTTTTATCAGAAAAATAACTTTTAAGAGAGCTCGCTCTTCTCTCTGTCCACTCTCTCAGAACATCTCTTCTAAGCTTAAAGAAAAGCTATCAAACAACTTCACATTATTTTTGAAGTTTTTATTTAAACTAACTTTAAAATTACTTTTAAATTATAAAAAAAGTAGGACCAAGCAACGCCAAAACTAGGAATCTGATTATGTCAACTTCTCCTTCCCTCAGATTTTCTAGTCTTTTCAAACAAATTAAACTACCTGAGCTAATTTAAACTTCAGTAAAACAAATGAAAATAGATAGGACTTTGCAGCTTGATGATGATAAAATCTCAAATATCCAAGGAACCAAAAAAGTTGACTGCAGATGATTTATTGGGCAGTTATAACCTAAGAACCAGCTATGAATTTTTTTTTGTTTTTTTGAATTTAAATTATATACAGGGTTTATGATTATGGTAAGTTTGTGGAGGCACAAAAATGAATTAACTATTGACATCTAACATTACCTCCCAAATGATGCTCTCTATTTGAAGAAAAATATAATCAGTAACTCAAATGTTGCCCTTGCAAAACTCAGCTTGTCTCAGCTGCTGCCACTCCTATTTGCTTTTGGATGATATCTTACCATTTATTTCTGTACAGCAAGTCAGGAACCGTCCTCCACCTTCACATCCTTCGGATGTGATGACAAAAGTCAAGAGCATTAAACTGCCTCAAACAAAAAGCATCTCCCCTTGAGTTATCCAACGTTCAAAGCTTTCGCTGTATTTGCTATCTTTGTTGAGTTCTTCTCCACTTGGCCTTCCCTGAAATACAACGAAACCAAATTTTAGTTCCCAACAATTGGTTGCATCCTAGGAAATAATGGACTTAAGTCACAAAATATATAGTTTTGCACACCGTATTCGTGCAATATCGGTAGTAACAGTGGACAAAAAATGGGATTTAAGTTTGATTAACTATCATTGTAAAACTTCCTTACACAAACAATTACTGACAATACGTGTTGTCACGAATTTTACTATGACATTAATAAGAAGTACCAGATATATCAAACTCTTCTAATGATATGACAATGTGTGATTGGATGATAAGGTAGGTCTTTTACACAAACAGATGCATATCAAAATTGAATTTAGAAAAACAAATGTACATTAACAATTTGATCCTGAAAGTATTTAATGCTGAAATTTGTAGAGATCTTGTGGATAGAAACTGAGGTCTTGAATTGCTGAAACTAGGACAACCAAATCTAGTTTCTCAATACTTATTAATATCATGCTAATATATTTGCATTGTCAAGTAGATGTTTTAAGTTCTAACCACAAATTCACAAGTAACTGTCATTGAGACTTATTCATAGGGTCTTAAAAGAAATACAGAAAGGTCTTTTTCTTCTTAACTACAAGTCAAAGATATTTCCTCAGTGGAAGCAAATTATGTTATTCTGCAACTAACAACATATACTGACCTTAATGCTGGATCCAGATTCACTTGCAGATGTCTCAGTAGTTATTAGTTCATTTGCAATATTCTCCGAGGAGATGCTGGTTGACCTGTAACATCAACAATATTGGCATCAGTCAACAACAAAACCTTGAAAATTGTAGACCAATCCCTAACCCAAGAACTAGGTTTTTACTCCAAAATATTGATATTACTTAAATTTCCTGACCGTGTTATTCAAATATACACCACAATCTAGAAGCCTTAACCAAATAATTATATTGAACAGAAAAAAAAGAAGAAAAAAAACTCTAGGTTCCTTCCTCGCTCACTTTCAACAACAACAACAACAAAGTCTTCACCAGTAGGTGAGCATCCACTAACATGTGCTGTAATAAAAGCATTCTTCTCATTCACTTACCCAAAATAACATATGCCTCTCTACCTTTGATAAAAGATACAAGGAAAGCATAACCAATGGCGAAGAAAGACCATATTTTAAAATCAACAAGTGTCAAAGTAAGATGGCATGGGTATATGATTACTAATCAAGGTTTCAAAACTACCTTTCAAGTAATTCCTCTTCACAAGAATTTCCAGAAGAAGAAAGCCAGTCCACATCAAGGAAATTGGAGCAGTCACATGCATCTCCATGTTCATCATAACAAATATGATCACTCTCACAATTTTGGCCCTTGACATATATCTGCCTGTATGATTTGATAAAACATAACTGTCAAGATTTGTATGGATTGAGTAGTAAATCATAGCAGGTCAAACTATGGATCATATTATACACAAATGGAATTGGTTACTAAGGTGCCTGACTGATTCTCCTGTACATTCTCTTTTGAATAGCAAACCAAATTTTACAGAAACAAAACAATGAAAATAATCAGTTATTAGGTATTAACAATTTAGGAAGAAACACTTAGTAACAGTATTTACAAAAACTTGAGGCAGCAGCTTATTATTTTACACTTCTTTAAAAATTGCTTCTAACAAATTCCTGACAGAAGAGCACAACTACATAGCACTGTTATTAATCTACTCCCGCCCTTAACATGAGTAGAAAAAAATCTACTACCTAGCAAAAAAAAAAGGTGGTGACCCATGTTAAATAAGTTTCATTCCCCATGTTGAAATCCTATTCCTTCTAAAGTGAGGAACTTTAAAATATTCATAACGATTGAAATTACAAGGATTTAAAAAACAGTGAGTAATACACTCTTATTTATACTGGTGACAGTGACGTGATACAAAAATACAAAGCACTAATCCCTATTTATAATATACTATTTTTCTAATCCTATTTATTCTAAAAAACAATTAATAATGCGATTGCCATTATATATTTTAAAATAATAATTAAAAGAGAGGCTTTCCAGGGGATGCACTGCACAATAACCCCTAATTAAAAAAAATCCAGACAATGGTGAGGTTTGCTTGAAACCTCACCTTTCCCTCCCTTCCATCCAGAAATATATTTAGACACCAGATTCCATTGGCCAAATCCACCCTCCTTTACAGGCCTTAGTGCCATACAAGGCATGTCCCAGTTAATTGCATGATTCCTCCTAGAACTCCTACTCATGACCCCAGATTGCCTATCATAATTGAGTTGAATGAGTGCAATTTGAATCAGAGACCCAGTTCTGTCTAGCTCTTTGAGCCAGTGTTATTATCAAATTTTCAGCAGGTCTTTCAAAGAAGTTACATTATATTGCTTAATTTAGCATGCAAAATGCTAATTTAGAATACCTGCAATGACAAATATCACTTCCACAGGTAAAGATATCTGAAGTAGACCCCGAAAGGAAACGCTTATCAGGTTTTTCAGACGAGTTCAGACCATTTGTAACATTCAAGTTCCTAATTGTAGTGTCACTTTCACTGAGAATGTTACCATCTGATAGCGATCTTTTAATAGTTGACCTACCAAAATAAAGGGTTAGCCTCAACAATCTTCTGACAACAGAAGACAATTTTTAGACAATATCATTTAATAAAACCCAAAAGGCACAAATAACTTTTATTCATTTGCTTTCATCCTCAAAAGAGAAGGATGAATTTGAGCTTACATTTTGCCTATATAATATTGTCCTTACATAGATCTTAAGTCAAAAACCATCTCAACTTCATGAACAAGATCATCTAAGAAAGTATTGAGTTTTTATAGTATCAATTCGGTTTTGCAAACAGAAACTAGAGGGGGAAAAAGAAGCAATTACACTGTAAACTTGAGTAGAAAGTGAGGAAAAACAAAAAAAGAAGGCTTTCAGTGCCAATACTACCTCAAAACTACTTAAAATGTTTTAAAACAGGCATTCTGCATTCCTCAAATCATCAATATTTTCAGTTTGAGAATTATTCTCAAAGTTAAAGACAGATCTAAATAGAAAAGTATACAACTAAAATTTGACAAAATATCAAAAGTTCATATACACCTATTAAATTCTTGAAAATTAAATATTTAATGCTTCATTAAATGAAAAAGGACAAAAACTGGAGCAACTCAATAATCCACTCTTTACCTAATGCTGTCATCGGCTAAATACAGGCCATGTTTCTTGACAGTGTAATGCTGATCTGAATCTAGCTCCCATAGTGCTGGTTTCCCCTGTTGGACCTGAAAATGCCCCAAGAGTCTGATCCAAACAAAATCAAACACAACAATAACTAAATCATTCTAATACAATCACATACATTTGCCTTAAATCATATTACCTATGAAAACAGTTGTAAATACAACTAAAAAATGGGTTTATTTAACTTACAAGTTAATTGCTTTTTGCTTATAACCATCTAAATATGTGTTGTTGTAATAACGCTGTAATGTTCGAATAAATTCCTGGGATTGGGCTGCTGCCTTCCATTGACCTCTTCTCTCAGAAAATATCTAAATAGCAATACCAATTGCAAAATACTCAAAGGAGTGAGCAGTAATCAGACAAAATTCCATTGTAAGGAAAATAGGACAAGAGGCAAATTTAGATTTTCATTTCAAAGCTTTGGGAAAATTGTGGTCTCTTTATAACAAATTAATCCATAGATGCTTGAACTATTTCAGAATTTTTAAATACATCCCTATATGATAAAAAAATATAATTAGGTCCTTAACAAATAAATCATTTGTAATTCAATATCTAGAATAGGGTTACGTCAAATTTTTGGAAAATATTTCTGATCTCAGTTATGAATTTTAAAAGTATAAGGACCTATTAAACAAGAATCATGTGATGTAATAACTGCATCCATATAATTAACCAATCCTACAACAAACTAAACCCTATCGCAGAAGATTGCAATCAAATAAAGCATATCCAGGCAAAAAAAGGCATATTTTTATTGGATATGGAGACATCATAATAAAAGCAATAAGCTTTCAGAATTAGATTAACTTATGTCATTTTTTGGATTCCATGTTAAGCTTAAGATGCAGTCATGCAGATCCTAAATAAAATAATTATGTGCAGAAATTCTGATGCCAAACTCCAGAAGGTAGAGAGATTACCTTATTGTGTGCTGCAGAACCCCCATATTGAAAGGCTAATGTGTCGCCCATGGACTCATAGACTTCCATTAATTCCTTGGCCAAAGGATTATCAAGATCAATATATGGGGTTTCAATAAATCCTAAAGCTTGTAGCTGACATCCAAGTGCAGCTAGTCCATAAGCATATTGAGCAACATTGGTACGATCTAAGCAGTCTATGCAATTAGTCCTCAAGACCCCGGATTGAAGCATCTGGGGTTTGACACTGTAATCTTTGTTCTCATCACCACTACAGTAACAATTGATAATTTCTGTTTCTTTATCAACATTATCCTTGTTTATACTAGCTTGTTCTGTGATGCAGTGATCAGTGACATTGTTATTCCTGCATTATATTAAAAACACGATCATCAATAAATGATAGAAATGAAAACAACCATTCATGGGTTTTTACCTAACAGCTTATAGCACGGTATCAAAGCTTTTATGACCAAGAGGTTTCAGCACAAGGTAGGGTGGACTTGTGCATTGTCCATGCTTCAAGCTCAAAAAGCTCTTGCATGAGGGGACATTTTATGATATTAATTTTTAAAAAAACATGAGTTTTAACATATTAGTTTAAACTTTTGAGTTAGTCCATGACAAATAAATAAGTAATAACATTGAGGCAAAAATACTCGTCAAACATTATAATTAAGAAGCGGAAAAAGTGCTAGACATTCCTTAATACAAGGTATTGCCTAATCAGTAATACAACAGCAAACAGGATCAAGATGTGTTATGGTACTTACTCAGAGTAGGAATACTGTGAAAATCCATCTAGCCTCACATTTGATATCACTGGACAGTAGAAGATGCCAGTCAGCTTCAGCGCGTAAGCAGCCACTTTTCCCAGTTGTCCCAACACATTAGTAGCTTTGCTGCTAAAGGTGTTTGATCGAATAATATCAAAATAACACCCCAAGAATAAACCTGAAGTGGTTGGACAAAATAAGGGAAGAGAAAGTTACCATCTTGAATGCCTATGCAGATCCCAATGAAGGAATCTCAGGCGATTTTCCCCTTTCAAATTTTTATTAAGAGACCTAACAGCATTCGCAAACTCGGCTCGCAGAATAGTTTCTCGAGGCTTCTTCTCACGTGTCTTAAACAAAAAAGACAAAAACAATATATAAGGTAGAAAATCTACTAATATAGACACAAGACAAAGAAACCAAGCTTGCTTGATGGTTCCTTAAATATGTGGAAATGCCTACCTTTATCAAGTTCAGTATAATAATTGGATGTCCATATCTCTTGACAAGATTTTCAAAATGAAGTCTTGTGGCTTCAAAATTTGAGTCCTTCCTTGATACTAGAGAAAAGGAAAGAAAATGAGCTGTCAGCATATATTTCAAAACAAATGAGTAACAAAGGAAAGTTTCTTCCATATCATACATATAATGTCAGGTTTTATATTCAATCTAGAGGTTTCCTGAGACCAGAACAGAGGGATTGAACCCCGGATCTGCACCACAGAACTGATTTGCATTGGGCGTCCATCACGAGCATCTGTAAAGACGATCTGCTCTGTCTCAACATCATTAGCTACTCTACCCTTTTCATTCACTCCTCGTTTCAAATATCTGCACCACAAGTGCATAGATGTGAAATAGAATGCAATTTTAATCTTAACACAGACTTGAGAAAAGGCTAAAAAAAGTACAAACCTGGTCCCAGCATAATGCCGTGAGCGCCTAGCAATGATAGTCAAGTTGAACTCATTGTCAGATATAGAAAGTTTGATCTACACACCATACCATAAAATGAACACTTGTCAAAAAGATTACATCAAATATTTTCTGAGAACACGTAATACTAGCACTCAATATTAAAGTAAATTTAGAAACCAGTAATACAGTAACCATTAAAAGTTACCCAGCAATAAGATGTTAGAAATACTTCCTATAGTAAGTTTAATCAAACCTTGTGTGGACTTGAAGAATGATTTTCCCAATATACAAAAACTGAAAAACTAACAACTTATGGTTTAATGGCTGCAGCATTAACTCTACTAAATAAAATTTTAGCAAATAAGATTAGTTTCACTTTATAGAAAGGTACAGTAATCATCATTATTGATCAAGTGGAAATTAATAAATAGAAGCAAGAGAAAATTGTTTCCAACAGGTTTCAGATACTCAAAAGCATATATCAAAGGTTAACGTCATTGTAGCATAGAAAACAAAAAATAAGAAAGAACTAAAGGAATTCATACAAGCCACTGGCATTACTATCAGCTACAGTAGTTACCTTCCTTCACAAATCTAAAAAACATATTTATTAGCCTATAAAGGATACTTCAAATGTACCTGTTTAAAAAAGCCATACACTAAGGCTATAGTCCAGGAAGTATTCTGGAGACTATTCCTGATTCCACGAGTTAAGAACTCATTCCAAACAAAAAGGGTTTCATAAAGTGATTGTCCTGTAGTATTATGATCAGATAAGTTCTGTTGAAGACTAAGCATGACATTGTAAGAGTAGCTGAAAAAGAAGTCCTTCGTAAGATCCACACTGCATAGAAGCTTCTTGTATCTAAGTCACCACAGAAGAAAGAGCAAAGTACATTAATAAGATGGTTTATGATGTAAAGAAATAAAAGTGAAACAAATTGACATAAAAAACTACTTCTGAAGCCAATAACTCTAACCAAACGTATTAAGAAAATTAAAAGAAAGTGATCTCCCAATTGAACTTGAAACCCTGGCAATACCTTGTCTCAATCAAAAAGTTACATTTACATCATAACAGCAATGAAGATTGTGCCTGTACATTTGCAGGAAATGGACTGACAATAAATGTAGAACAAGAAAACAACAAAGTAGGTATCTACTATACATATTACATGACTCCAAAGTCTGGCAGAAGTATTATTGGTTCTATTTAATAACTAAGATGATTAAAGTGTACCACAAAAAGATGACAAGGTTGATCTGAAGAAGCCCACATTGTGGATACACACTGAAGAGAGACAATCAACAAATATAGTACAAAGAAAAAGTCTAAAATGTATAATTTCAACACAACTATGCTCTAACAGAATGTTTTCACTGCACAATATAATGAACTCAAATTAAAAAATTGTAATTCATAACATCTAAGTACAATGGATAAGATATTGCTCTCAATGCTACTGTCTACATGTCTCTTTAAATGTACCATAGACACATTACAATTACATGCAAAATTGACTAAAGACCTGTTCTCATCCTTAGAATAAGCCATTTTGGATCGCACAGTAGCATGAGGAATTGGAACCATTTCGCTCTTTGTGATAGCATATATAGTGTGCCCACAGATTGTGCCGATCTTTCTTCGTTTTGTTATAAGCAGCATGTAATATGGCTCAAGAAATTTGATAAATCCTAAATCAAAAGAAAAAAAAACTGGATTTATTCTAATGAAAAATGTGGGGAACAAGACTACAGATAAATTAATAACAATTTAGATCTTATACAGAAGATAGAAAAATACCGATGATTCCATAGCAAGTTGTTACAAATTTAAGCCCCCCTGTTGACTTGTTTCCTTCATGTATCCACCTCAGAAGGTCACAACACTCAATTTCTGAGTATAATGTTGAATCTTCAATGATATTCAATTCAGATGGCTCCAATCTGTCAATCTTTAAGACCCTCCAAAATGTTCTGTTTTTGTCTCTTCCAATCATGTAAAATTTCTGGAGTAGAAAAATGGTAAGACCACAGCAAAATGTTAAAAATTTCTGGTTGTAGCTATATTATTTGCACAGAAAAAAGTTAAAAGATAATATTCATAAAGGAAAAGTACATCTCAGCTCACATTTTTGGTAACCAAAAAAAAAAAAAAAAAAACTAAACTTAATCACCCTTATTTCCAACGCAATTGAGAGCAGTTTTAACTTCTAACAGGGTGACAGACTGATCCAACTCATTGCATATGCAATACCTAGGTATATGCAATGAGCAAGGCAACTTGTTTATTGCTCCAACCAGAAACTGCGGGCAATTCGTAACTATGCTTTCTATAAACCCTAACGACTTTAACAAGCAGTATTCTCTCAAATTACAACTTTTCTTTTGTCTGCACAATCATTGCTGCAGTTTGCTAATATATCCGACAGTCTAAATAAATATATACAAAGTAGAAAAGAAAAAGTACACTAATTCTACCAGATTAAAATGTCAGGTAAATTTGAAGTAAGAAGCTACAATTGCTTGTCCAGCAATCAACAATCAACATCATTATATTACCATTTCCAAACAAAAGGAAGCTTGATAGTAAGAGAGGATATTATTGATGTTGCCCCTAAACATTGAACAAAAGATAGAAAACACAAAGACATGAAACTGAGAAACAAATGAAGGTGACACAACTGTGGCAAAATCAAGTGACCAATGTGGAGCAAAATTCAAGTGGTAATTTATCAATATTTTCTTTCAGGTTTCATTTCCTGAATAAAACAGTTTAATTCAATCATTTCGGTTCTGTTTTTTTACCTTTGCCCCATTTTCATCAAAGTTTCTGAATATTCACAATGCTTCTCAAATTTTCCAGATTGAGCAGAATAACACAAGAACGTACAAGCAGTGGCTTGAGACAGTAAACACAAACATGTGAAAGTGAGAGACAAATGAAGGTGACACGACTATGAGAAGATTAACATGGAGTGAAATTTAAGGAATAACTTCATCACATTTTTTCCTTTTAGGTCTCATTTCCTGGATAAGAATGTAACAGTTTAATTAAATCATTTTGATTCTGTTTTTGATCTTTGCCCCGTTTTCATCAAAATTTCTGGATATTTTTACAACACTACTGCTGGATATAGGGGAGTAAGACAAGAATGGACAGGCAGTGGCTTGAGACGAAAAACATAAACTTGTGAAAGTGAGAGAAAAATAAAGGTGACACATCTATGAAAAGATTAACATGGAGTGAAATTTAAGGAATAACTTTATCACATTTTTTTCCTTTTATCTCTCATTTCCTGAATAGGAATGTAACAGTTTAATTAAATCATTTTGGCTTCTTTCTTGATCTTTGCCCCTTTTTCATCTAAATTTCTGTATATATTTACAACGCTACTGCTGGATAGAGGGAAGTAAGACAAGAATGGCAGTGGCTAGAGACAGAAAACAAAAACATGTGAAAGTGGGAAACAAATGAAGGTGACACACCTATGATAAGATTAACATGGAGTGAAATTTAAGGAATCATTTTTTATTTTTCCATTCACGTCTCATTTACTGAATAAGAATGTAACAATTTAATTCAATCATTAAGGTTCCATTTTTTACTCTCGCCACTTTTTCATCAAAATTTCTGTATATATTTCATATGGTTACTCAGTTTTGCTTGATAGAGGGCAGTAAGACAAGAAAGGACAAGCAGTGGCCCTAATCCTTCTGATAACAAATGTTAGCAATTTAGAAAAAGCTGAAGCCAAACTATATACAAGATCCGACCAGATGCATGGAATTGATGGGGGGAAAAAAACTAGTTTCCCTTTTAAAAAAGATTAGTAGTATGAATGCCAGTATAAACACTCAATCAGTAGATATCACAAGCAGCTTTCACAGTAAGATCCAACAAGTAAAGTCACAATAAACTCAAAATGGACAACAAAGCCTTGGACTTTCAATCATCCATCACACAGAAGCAAACCTTAAAGATTTTTGGGTTGGGGGGGGGGGGATGAACAAAATCCAAACGTAAACATAGTCAAACAAATATAATTTGTAAACAATGGGGTATAGAAGTTCAAAAAGTTTGTCAGCAAAATCATTTAAGACTGGCATTTAATATTTACCCTCTCAAGCATCATGATTGAAACAAATGACAGTTACAAATAAATTACAGTGATTCAAAGCCAGGAGCAACTCATCAACGTATTCTTGTGAAATGAAACCCATGAGAATCCAGACAAGACAAACAACTCAGCAAACCACTCTTACAAAGACGTCTAAATCCCAAATTGAAAAACTCCCCCACAGAAAGAAAAAAAAAAAAAAAAAAAAAAACTATTTTTACACATGATTAGATTCCTTTTCCCCATGAAAAAAACATCATGATTCATGATGAGCATACCCACATGAACATGAATTTTACAAGGAAAACAAAGATAGAAATAGAGAAAATCAAATCAAATCAAACCAAACCAAACCTAACCAAACAAAACAACATCTTAAAAACAACAAACAAAGAGAAACATATAAGTGACACAAAAACTCGTAGCTGGATCATGGTCAGAAAAATACTGTATTTGTATGCACACATGACACATCAATGATGAGTGAAGAAAAAAGGTTATATATATTTACCGAGCGAGTCTCATAGAGCCTGAACTTCTGCATATAACAAGACTTAAGGTCAGTTCTATCTGCAACAACAGCAACACTGTTCTGAAGCTTCTCCTTTGTTGAATTTGAATCCATCTTCACAATTCAGATCCCGAGCCTCAGAAAGCTCGGGCTTTCCAACGAGATCACCAGCAGATAATTCCAAAAACAAAACCACCAACAAAGAGCTTCTGTTTTGATCAAACAGAAGCTCTTCGCTCTTCAACAGAAGCTCTTCGCTCTTCAACACACACACAACACAAACACACAAAACTTTACATCAAACACAAGCTCCAGAATACACACACCCCACAAGAAGTACAATTCAAAGCTGAAAACTTTACATCAATGGTACACATAAAATAAAATAAAATTTTCTTTACAAACACAATGACACCAAAAAAAAAAAGACAAAGAAACTAAGAAAAAAAAAGAGAGGTGAATTGAATCTGAATCAGAAGCTAAGAGAAAAGGAAGAAGGAAAAAAACAGCTTTTGGATGAATCAAGAGAGTGAATGGTTTTGGGGAAATGAGAAGCAGAAGAAGCAGCTTTTGGGTCTCTCAGAGATGAAAAGGAAGTGAAAATGAGATTGTCAGGGAAAGGCAGCAGAGAAGAGAAGAGAAGAGAAGAAAGCCTGCATCCACACAAAAATAAAAAATAAAATAAAAATGAATGAAATTTATTTATAATAATGAGAAACGCAAAGCAGAAAAACAATTTTTAAAGACAGAAATTTGGAGTTTTCTTTCATTTGCGTGTACCCATTTTCTCTCTATACTGTGAAAATGTGTGATGTCTTTCGTTCTCAGTTTCTCTTCTTTTTCTTTTTTATTTCCTTGAAGCTTCATTCCATTTTTACACCATGACCAAATTAAAATTTCGAATCATGTTGATTTGGATTTATTAATTGTGTAACAACTCTGCATCATGTTTTCTTATATTTTAATTATATTTCACCATAACGTTTAGTAAAACATCATGCATGTGATTTAACTGATATAGAAAAATATAAATTCAAATTATTTTTAAAATAGCATTTAATGTATAAAATATTATTTTATTGATATTAAAAAAAAAGTTCAGTTAACTGAAACAATTATGTTCTGTTTGCAAAGGGTTTTCATAAATATTTATTTGAGAAAATAAATGAAAAAAATAATAAAATAAATATTTCCAAAGTTAAATTTAGCTTATTTATAAGTTAAAAATCAGTTTTTGAGAAAATTGATATGAAAGAGTTTTTATTTTTCTTATTTATTTTCCTATAATGTTTATGGGAAAGTTTATTCAAACAAAATCTCAACAATGATTAACTTTGTTAAACATCAAATTAACATCCTAAAAAAAGTCAAAAAATTTAAATTTTAGAATTATTATTTGAAGCATAAATTATTTAGATTTAGGGATGTAAATGGATTTAGTCAACCCGCATTATAATTTTGTGGGTTAATTTGATTTAATTCAGGATACAAGACTAAAATTAGATCGGATAACAGATTTAAAATTATAGATTTAATCAAATTTAATTCAACTCAAATATACAATAAACATATAAAAATAATAATAATAATAATAATATATTTTATGAATATCGTGAATTATTAAATTGATTACATTTTTATTTTTTATCATTTTGGTGAACAACTTTATGGTTTATCCTATGAAAATAGAGAATATATTTATTAATAATGTGAGTATATATTTCTTACCACGCATGTTATTATGGGTAAGTGTGAAGGCTCCAATAAGGAATTGTGTTTGATTAATGTTTGACTAAATATTTCAGTAAATTTTTAGTTTTTTTTTAAATATTATTTGAAATAGTATTTTTTAAAATATTAGTATCTAATTTTTTATATATTTTCTTTGATTTTATTCTTAATATATTTATCCAATTTTATGATTATATAATTTTTAAAATAAATCATAGTTTGATTACTTTTAGATTGTTTTACACTTTTTAGTTAATTCAATAATTAGTTTTATCAAACACTTATAATTTAATAAAATAATTTTTCAATTTTCATCTTTTAACTACCAACTAAGTTTTCAGTTTATTTTGTCAAATGTATCCTATTTTTATTGAATCTCATTTCAAAGATTAGTTGTAAAATAGATTTTGAAAATAATGATATTGAAAAAACCCCTTATTATTTTTGGGTTTGAGAATCTTTTTAAATAACAAATTCAATGGTTAAAAAGGTGACAATTTTTTTAATGATTTCATGCAATTATCCAACTCAACTCAACCCAATTAAGTTTAATTAACTTGGGTTGAAAAATAAACTAAAATCAACTAAAGCCAAACTTCTTACACTCATATATTTAATGAGAATTAAAATATACACGGATAGTATAAAAAGTTTTATATATCATCCAATCATAATCTATCATATATAATAAATTTATTGATTTTTAAAATAATTATCTTAAAATAATTAAAATAGTGATATGTAATTGGATAATAGCATAAAATTATTTTATAATGTAGTTACATAATTATTAAACTCATTTAGTCATCAAAATCTCGATATAAAAGTTGGCCAAGCAATTATTAGCCTTAACCATAAGTCCGACTCCTTTTAAGTTATAATAAACCAAAGTTAAATGCTTAAAGTAGAATGAAATATAAAATTATAAGAGAACATTTTCCTAAACTTTATGAATGGTTGGCCAAACTTCTCCCAATTACGTAATTTTTCTCCCTTTTCAATAATCCAATTAGTGTGACTTACTGAGTTGGTTAAATTTTGAAAACCATATAGTGTAAAACAATTTATATTGATCTAAACATGTTAACAAACATAAACAACACATTCAGATCAAATAGTAGAAGCAGAAATAGAAAGATAAATTTCAGAGGTATTTACCAGTTACCTCCAGCCATTGCTAATAACCTTCAAGTAATCTTCGGAGTTTTAGTTTTTCAGTCTCTCAATCGCTCAAACTCGATGGTGTGTTTTCTAAAGAGAGGAGTAGGTTTGATGATCTAAAACAAAGAATGTCAAGTTCTATTTATAGAGTTCTGCCTATCACAAAACTCAATAAAGATGAGATAAGATAATGAATTAGTGGATGAACGTAACCAATAAATGGACCACATACAGAAAAAATTTCTCTAAAAGATATAGATTGAATATCTAAATATTCTTATCTTTATGAAATAAAAGATATAAAATAAATATCTAAATATTCATATCTTTTATTTATTTCTATCTTTATGAAATATCTTTTTTAGAAATAGAAAACCAACATATAGTTGATTACTTGAAGCAGAAAGAAAAACTCAAATTAAACAGGTCAATAATATCTACTAAATTGATATGTGATGGGTACATCTTATATGTTAAAGAAACGAAGAAATAACATCAGTAGTATTTGTTTTTTCTCTCAAGGGAATAGTATTTGTTTTGAGTTGCGTCAGACTGAACATATCTTATGTTTAATTTGCCTCACTAATAATATTTTGCTTGGCTGTTTCAAAAAAAAAATGTGTATTTGAAGAAATAATTGCCTCATTAATAAAAATTTGCCTGCACATTCTCTGTTTTAAATAAAAATTATCATCCATATTCACATAAAAAAATGTGCAGGCAATTTCCTCATTCCTTTTAAAGTGGATCGTCCCTGCTAATTGTTTAAGACTGATAAGATTATTATAAACGGTCAAGTTTTATTTTCAAATATTTAAAATAATTACATATGTTTATTTAAAAAATTACATATATAAAACTCAAATTTGATAGCAATAATTAAACTGAAATAATTATACACTAATTTATTCGCACTTTCAATTATCTTAACTACGATTATATAAAACAACTAGTAGTTTAAGTTTATATAATAAACTTTTAAGTTGAATCTTTCCTAATTTATCTAGTCTTACCATCGTTTGAAGAAGAATAAAGAAAAGGGAATTTTGGCTCATGACTGTTATTCAAATCATCCACTATGATTATTATCATTGTAAATAAATAAAGCGTTTACTTGGACAATGGAATAGAATATTAAATTGGAGGGAAAGAAAAAATATATTGAGTTGATTCCACGCAGAGAAGGAATATCCTAATGTGCCCTTCGGATGGCTTCGAATACCAAGCCCCCAATCATTTATGTTATGCTTATGATATGCACATTCTTCTTTTCTTCTTCATCACGTTTTCGCCCATTTTCTCACTCTCGCTTTTCTACCTCTCATATCTTGTTCAAATCTAACATCCATCTTTTCAATATAGGTATCAAAAATCTATCATGCATCTATTAAATATATAAAGATTAATTAATTGCATACCAAAAACTGGTACTATAAGATAATAAAAGGGAAAAATAAACTTCTACATCAGTTTAATTTTAATATTTTCTTCTTCTGAAAAAAAAAAATCAACTTCATATAATTTTTTGACATTTTTATTATTATTTTTTAGTTTGAGATACCCCCATTTCATCGTTCTTGCAATTTCATAAATCTTTAATTACTTTTGTTCTGTCATATTGTACTCAACCGATATTTCAAATAAATTTATGGTAAGTAGAGTTTTGCACGTTTTGCTTATGATGGAAGCGCCCCACATTATGTTGGCATGTTGCCACGTTAGAATCACCTATCTTAACCCTTCGAGTAGGTTAATAGTAATTATGAATTTTTTTTGAATTGGTCAATGTTGTAAGCCGATTTCATATTTTTAGTTTTGAGTTTCACATTTAAGACGCGTTCATATAAATAATTTAATCAAATATTTGTTAAAAAACAATAAATATGAATTAGTTTAAATACAAAATATATTAAAAGATAACTTCGTGTGCTACATATAGAAAATAATGAGACCAAGAAACAAATCACGTTTAACTTGATCCAGAGAAGCTTCTGGAATCAAAACAATGAAAAAATATGTGAAAGAAACATGTCTGACCTCTCTCCAAAATGCAACAAGGTTACAAGGGCTTCCAAGCTCCAATAGAAACTAAATCTTAAATATAATGCCCCAAACATTCCACGCAATAACACACAAATAAATGTAAGGGCTTTCAAGCTCCAATTGAAACTAAGTCTCAAAGATAATGCCTCAAACATTTCATGCAAACAACAAAACAAATATGGGAAATTAAATAGGATTCCCTTGATGTACAGTGGTTTCTTTGTCTTTGGCTTGGTCTTTGTTCCACCAATGACCTTGTTATTTTCTTCTTTTTAATATACTTGGGATTTGGAGCTGATCTTCATGAGTAACATAGTTAAAATATCTATTTCTTTCATTTGCAGGCCTCCCTTTGTCTATAAAAAAAATCCCTCGATGACGGCCACAAGAAGAGTTGAAGCTAGGAGACCACTTGCAGAGCTTAGTTGGAGGGAGGGCAGCCATTTTTTTTTCTCCTTTAACAAGTATATGAAAATTTTACTATAAATAATTTTAAATATATATTTTTTACTTATTTGGCTCCCTCAAAATATATTCGCAAGATCCACCACTGGGGGTTATCATGCCAATTGATACTCAAAGATGAAAAATAGAAACAAAGTGAGATATGGTTCATTATCTGTTTTGGATGACCAAGTAACTTCAGTGAATCGCGTATAAAGCACCACTTGAGTCGGTCATATATTTTCTCTAGGTCTAGCTTTAATAATAAGAAACCCTTCTTTCCCATAATATGAATTAGAGAATGGATGGTTTCTACAATAGCAACGATGTTGTCCACTGTATTTTTGCCTCGAATAAAATTACTTTTGAGCATGATTAGGTCAGACAAACTAATAGATGAATTTTTTTATCCATATTATAATGGATGGATTTGAAACAATCCATTAATCTATTTATTATCTATTAAAATATCATTACAAAAGAAGTCAACCCATCCATTAACATTTTCTTATGGATGGTTATTCAATTCATCCATATTTTCTTAAAAAATAAATATATATTTTTATGATTATTTCAAAATACTCTATGTTTTTTATCCACAAAATAATTTGTAAAATAAAAATATTATTTTTTGTTTAATTAAATTAAAGAAATGATTTTTTTATAGATATTTTTAAAATAAATATTTTTTAAGAATTTCAACTATTTTGAGAAAGTAATAAAAATAATATAAATAAACTATTCTATAACTTTTTAATGATTAAATGATAGTTTAAAAATTCAGTGTAATTTTTTAATTAAATTAATTATTAAAATATACCAATAATTTATTCTTGAAATTCAATAATTCAGGTGATTGTTGATTGACAAATAAAGACAATGACAACCATGTAGGGATGTATCACACACAAATTATCATATATTGAGAGTTGGGATTAGTATATGTTCCTCAAATAAATGATAAAAAAAGTGTTTTTAAAGTAATTTTAAAATCTTATTTTATCAAACATGTACTTACAGTGTGTTTGATGTGGAAAGAGTGAAATTTATCAAAAATAAGATTATTTTTAACAATGCAAAAGATTTATTAATGTAAAAAAATAAGATTGATGAAGATAAAGAATTGAAGAGATAAATAAAGCTAATGAAAGGTGAAAACTAATTTAGAGATATTTGATCTAAGAGAAATAAGGGAGAAATAAAAACAAATAAGAAGAAAAAAATACAAGAGAATCAATTGTTTTTTTATGACTATCAATTGTTGAAACAAGACAATAATTTATGTGGCATAAAATTGACTATTTTTGTTTTTTTACACTAGCTAAGGTAGTCGATTATGTAAAAAATAATAAAATTACTGCAATAATTACTTTTTTTATAAGAATATGATTATTGTTCATTCATCCTGATTAATATAAAGGGTGTGGGATCAACAATCTTTTTAGTTCTTTTTTCCAAATATTTTTTTCTCTATCAAACACACTCTATGTTATATTTTTTACTTATTTCTTCTCTCCCTTCCCTATTTTCTCACCATTTTTCTAAAATCCAAAGAAGCGTTAGAGTTAGAGCTTTTTGCACTATAACATTCATTTTTAAGAAGAGTTTTTTATTTATTTAAAAAAATTACATTATGGGTCCATTTCTTTATTTGAAAAACATTCACTTGTTTAAAAAACCAGTTTTTTTTTTTTTTTTTAGTTTTTAAGGTGTTAGGTTTAGTTTTAAAATATAACTACAAGCTGAAAAGAATCTAAAATTTGATTAAAATCAAAAGTTGTCTTGAATAACTTTTCATAAAATCAACTACTTCTTTGAAAAAAAATCATTTGTATAATTATAAACAAACATAAATTAGATTCTACCTTTTGTTTTTAAATCTCCAAAAATCATTTAATTTTACAATTCTATTTGAGGTGTATTTAAAGACTAAATTCGAGCACATTCTATTACCAGAATTTGAACCTTGTTCTTCGTATATGTGAGAAACTAATTAAACAAATCAGTTAAGACAATTTCCTTTTTTTTAAAAGGTAAAACATGAATATAAAATGGTTCTTTTCTTTAGCCATTGTCATTTTTTTTTCTAAGAATATTTGACTTCTGAAAGGTGTGAACAACTGGACTTGCGGTTTAATCTATAAAATAGTTTATCATTTTCACACAATAAATGACATTGGTCGGTAAATGAAGGTATGATAAACGTACCAAATAAATTTGTCATAAATGTTTCTTCGTTGAACAATTAGCAGTTCAACAAAACTATTTCTTCCATACATGAAGCTTCAATATAATATATATTATCTTTTAAATTTAAAATATAAATCAAATGATATAAAATTATTTCAACTTAATTCATAATTTTAAGTTTGAGTCACACACATGCAAATATCTTACATTAGCTAGATAAGAATATAAAAGTTGAACAATACGTATAAATGATAAAAATCTATAAATTTAATGTGTCAAAATTTTGGATTAAATTGTAACAGGAGGCCTCCCACACAAATATAGTTTTAATTAATTATTTTAGAACGGTTACAAATTTTAGTTGGTTAATTAATGTTTAAAATATGTTAACTACTAGTATTCATATAGTTTTTTTTTTATAAAATAATTTTACTAAACACGCCTAAATTCATTAAAACTACATTATAGTCATTTTATTCACCCAAATAATTAATATAAATATACTTCGGTAGTAATGACCGGATTGGTAATTATTTTGAAAATAGTAATTATATACATGTAAGACGGGACACAAAACAATTAGATCGATAAGGTATTGAAGTGATTGTGTTCAACTTATTTAACAAAATAATTATATATATATGTCAATTTATTAAAATTACTTAAAAATAGTAATTATTTTGAAGAAGAAAAAAAAAACAAACACTAGCATTATGTTTAATTAATATAACATAGAGATAACAGAAAAAATACAAATAATGCTACATTTGTAGTCAAAGAATAATCAAGAAAAAAAATTTAACATTAAGGAATAAAATTTTAATTTTTCCCCCTTTTTTTTCTTTATTTAATTCCTTCCATCCAAAGAAACAAACTTCTAATACGGTTATTTAAAGAAAATGCAACTTAATTACATTTAATTACTAGTACTATTTTTGGTGGGGCGCACGATGATGGGAGAAAGAAAGCAAGAGTCTCGAGGTCGAGGATTTTAATAAACGTGGCCAGATCTTTCAACATAATTGTCGACAGCTGGCATAATTACGTGGCACTACATGGACATCTCATTTTATACCCACGTGATGTTAACGTCTTCACCCGACAACTAACGCCACGTGTCTTTTCTCTCATTCCTATCCCCCACTCGCCACAAGCGCGTAAGTCCCACCTTCCTAATTATTTTCTTTCAGGATGCAAAACTTGTAACATGATCTTCAAATATTTACCAGAAAAAAGAAAAATACTAGATTTGATACAGATTCTAGAGTTTTGAAACAGCTGCACCATTATCCCATTTTCTCAGCTAGTATGAGAATAGTTTATAATGTTATGTGACTCAATGTGTTCTTTGTCTTCCATTCTATGATGTTCTAAAACCAAATTGCATGAAAAAAGGTATCTCACTCTGGTTTTTCAGAACTCAAATGATTTTTTTATAATTAAATCTTGATCGGCACATAGGTTAAGTTATCTGAAACACCTTTTAATTTAGCAAGCTTAACCATATCACAAACATACATAGCGAAAATGTTTTTCAAATTTACACAAATTTCTTAAGAATTTTCTCTAAAAATTCAAATTCTCCAAAATAACAGATATCTACCAGATACTGTCAACCAAAATCCATTGAACTTCACATATCAAAAAACGATATTCATAAGATATTATATAATATAGTAGTTCACTATATATCAAAGTATTTATTTAGTACAATTTTAAAATATATATCCAAGACTCCATATATTATAATGGTATACTGTACAAATATACAAAGTAATTAAATAATACCAAAGAACCACCAAACAAGAAGGCCTGCCCAAAAAAGGAAAAATATTTGTGGGTTTTTGCTAATTAAATATGTTAGCAAAGTACTTCTACTTAGTTACTTGGAAATCTGAAGGAGGGAAAAACCATGTAAAGGCACAGTCAGTATACTAGCTAGAAGGAGAAACACACTAACGCACACTCTGTTATGTATATTAATTTTTTTCATACTCAACAACAAATAAGTTAAAAATAAATAAATAGAATTTATTCAAATAGTTTCAATATATAATATGTGCATAAAAATCAAATAATTTTCAAATAACTATTTAAAAATAAATACTTTTACGTCATCCGTAAATTCTTCTATATGTGCCAAAATCACTATATAAATGATATATATATATATATATATATATAAATTAATAATGGTAGTGTTTGATTAAAAATAATAATAATGGTACGTAGTGTCTAAAAAACTTACTTTTTTACAGCTAAAAAGTTTACTTTTAAAAAAATATTTTAGTTTTAGCTAAGTAGGACTCTTAATTTTGCTATCTAAGATTCGATTTCCAATTACTTAGAGAGTTACTCACGATCTTTCTATAGATTAATCTTCCACTATCAGTTAAAGATACCTTTAGTCATGCATGAAAATATAATTAAATTGAAGTCACTACTAGAAAAATAGGTTTTAACATCGCCACTTTAACATCGGTTATTTGAAAAACCGATGTTAACGAAAACGCGGTGGCAAATTTGTAAATAAATGGACTTTGTTAACATCGGTTTCGTTAAAAACCTCAAAAACCGATGTTAAGTTGTCGCCGTTAACATCGGTTTCCCAGGTTTTTAAGAAAAACCGATGTT
>PYAF01003902.1:300981-333057 GCA_007407185.1 Glycine tomentella | reverse complement strand
TCTTTTCAGCGCTTTCATGTATGACAACTCCACATCGGTTGTTGGTGACAAACCGATGTCCTTTACATTTGGTAACATCGGTTTTCAAAACCGATGTTAAATTCTCCACTTTCAACGTCGCCTGATTCAACATCGCTCGATAACCGATGTTAAAAGTCCAAAATAACCGATGTTGAAAGCTGCTTTTCTAGTAGTGAGTTAAAAAATTGTAATAAAAATCTAATAGATTTTAAAAAATAAACATGTTTAAGCCATCAGGTTAATGATATCACCGATAAATAAGTTTATGTATAATCACTTGTGTAATATATGTTTTATATAAAACTTAATTTGTAAATAAAATTATTAATATTTGATGAGTTTAATATAAACTGGTTTTTTGACCACCTTAGTTAGTGTTTTAAGTCGATTTTATTTATTAGTTTATTTTTTAATTTAAATTTGCTATGAAATAATGTATTCATGTTTAATTTTAAACGTAAAAGAAGAAAAATAAAAAAAATCTATGTGTGTCCAATGTTTCGATAACTGTGTTGTTAAAATAATTTACTCCGTTCAATTAATTGAATTAGCTATTTGTTTTTCTTTATCGTTGTCTTCTACTGTACATTTAGAAAAGTAGGTAAAAGTAAAACTTTATTGAGAGACTCTGTATAATTGTATGAAATTGCGTTCACGTTGCTCTCATTCGTTCTCTGGCTTCTTCAGCTTCAGGTGACTTTGTCCTCGTTTGACATGACCCAAAATCAACATATACACTGCAGCGTAGGGCTAATCAATAGAGAGAGTAGGCAATAATTGAGAACGTGGAAAGACAAACGCAAAGAGAGGGCGTAACATGTCAAAACAAAGTTTTTCATTGATTCTTTTTAATTATATAATAATAATTGATGGGTGGATGATATATTCTTGAATTTTAGATGGGATTTGAGAATTGAGGGTGAAGAGCAATACATCAATTATCAATTCAATTATTACGCGGCACTACTATTCAATAGAAACAAAAAAGGATTCAAGCTCATTCATCACATCATACATACTTTTCCACTAGTACCTATAGTCCTATACCTTTCTTTATGCATGCAACTATATGAATCATGAATAATATTATATATCATTTTAGCCACCGTAAAGTGAATTCCATGTCTTTATTACCAATATGGATGGATGGCAACAAATCAAAGCCACCGCTGCATTCCCCCTCCTTAGCAGTTAGCATCTTATCCCAATTCCCAAATAGCCAAAACCCTCTGTACTTATTAAGTATACCAACAAATTAGTACTTTGTTTTTTAAGGAATTTGCCACATGAGAGTGGAACTAAGGCAATAATTGTTTTTTTTTTTTTAAAAATATTCATTGTAGTTGTTTTGCCCAATTTTATGATGTACATAAGGGAGAGCCTTCAAATCACAGTCTTATTGAATCAATTGAAAAAATTCCTTTATCTTCAACTCCTAAACAAATTCAACTTAATCAAGAATCTAATTTAGTTAATTAAATAAAGTATACAAGTTATTGTAAATTTTTTCATACTTATTTTTTACTCTTACAAATAAATAAAAAACCAACTTAATGGACTTGATCAAGATATTTTTAGCAAGATTCATAAAATTGTAAAAGACAACGAAATTTGGCTTATTATTAGTTTATGTCGACATCTTATCTCAAATCGCTTGACAAATTAGTTTAAACATATCTTAAAAAATTATAATAATATCATTCATGAGGTAACATCTTACTAGAACAGTCATGTATCCTTCTTGTTACCTTAGTAATGTCTTGTCACATTAAGTTTCCACGAAAAATTGTTAAACGATCTCTGATCTTCAATCTTAACTAAAACAATTAACATTTAACAATTTCTTATACTCTGTAGCAGGATATGATTGTAATTAACTGCCAGCCTGCTAAAGTTAATAATTACCACATACTTAAGGCTGAATCGCCTTTACTTATAATCTTCACAGAAGTATGATATAATAATGTTCCATTTGCACTTAATAAGCTAGACAAAATGGATGCCACATGTTTTTAGTCTAGAATCTTCCTGGATAGTCTAATCATAGTATGTTACGAGTGTTTTTTTTTCCTCCTCTCTTTTTAGCACTTTTCTGTAATTATTTCTTGTAGAATGACTACTATTATAAGAACTGAGAACTCATTTAAAAATCATTTTAGCATGATTTCAATAAGATTAATCTTTTTTATTTTGTGCATGAATAATATCCGTTATGCTTATCAATAAGGTATCAAAGTTTTCAAGCTTTGTTGTGCATTTATGACAATAAACTCGTGTTGTGCATTTTGGAAGTCCAAGTTAATTCTACATTTTTTTTATAGGAAAAATCAATTCTACATTACTTCTATCTCTCAATCATATACTTTTTAATTGTTCTCGCCTCTCGGGTTAAATAATTAAATATGTACTAGTATCAAATAAAGTAGTAGCAAGAAATTAATTAAAAATGTAATGGAAAGTGAAATACAATATATAATAGCTTACAAAATTGAGAGATAATGATGACCCATCTTTACTAGTTAGGATTGAGCGTCACTGTTGTATCTCATTTTAACAAATTTTAATATTATAAATAAGATGGGTCATGTTAAATATTGAAACAATTAAACAATATAAAACTTCGTTTTTTCTTATTGCCGGAGTACCTTAAAATATTCATGGTTCTAAGTAGTAATTTCTCTCAATCTATAGTTAAACGAGATTCTATATTCATTTATTGTTGCGTGTATTAAGTTTTGTTAAACTTTAAACTTTTTTCCCATCAATTTTAAGATCAATAATCACATTAAAATAGTCCCTTCAATATACGTGTGGTTCTTATTATTTTATCTATACTTGGAAATGAAAATATATATATTTTTGAGGATAGGTATAGCTAGAGAGATAAACAGGGGAAAGGGATTGGTGTAAAATTATTCGAGAGACATAACCAGCAAGTTATGTAAAGTTTGTTGTTCATGTGCTCCAAACGGTTGCTTTTACTCATCCCATTATTGTGGGGGATTTCTTGTGATGCTTATACGTTATAACCACAACGCTAGCTTCCGGGCCAAACTATTAATTTATTTGGTGATTTGACGAATATAATTTATATTTTAAGTAATTTTAAGTAAGTAAATATCTGATGAATATAATGTTGATACATATGAATTCAAGAGGGGGAGAATTTAGTTTTATAAAATAATTCATAATTTAAACTCAAAATAATAATATGTAGATAAGAGATAAAGAAGATATAGGGCCTGTTTTGGGTAAGCTTCTTTAGAAACACTTCTAAAAGAAGAAAATAAGAGTAAAAAGATAAGATAAACTTCTCCATAAGTAAAAATAAGTTTTGCATTAGCTAATTTGTAGAAGCTCACCAATTTAGCTTATCTAAAAGATGAGATGACATCTACAAATTAGCTAATGGAATACTTATTTTAGTTTATGAAAAAATTCATTTCATTTTTTTCTTCTTACTTTTTTCTTCTAGAAGTGCTTCTAGAGAAATTAACATCCAAACATGCCCATAATCAATTTTAACATGAAAAATTCAATTGGGTAAAAAACCATGACGTCCAAATTGGATAATCAATCCAATGGACAACTCCATTATGATAATTTTGTGTACAAGAGTTTCTAGTATCCTAGTTTTCTAGTCTACCCTTACACAACAATTATCCCAGCTAGCATCTTTGTTTCCTAGCAAAAAGCACTCGTCTTAAATTACCAAAAATAGAAACAGACTGGTATTCTTGTTTCCCAGCCAGACTAGTATCCTAGTTTTCCAGCCAGAAATTACATGTCTCAATTTACCAAGAATAAAGACAGAACTGGTATCCTACTTTCCCAGCTGCGACCTCTTCAAAAGTCAAGAAGAAAAATACAATAAAATGGTTACCTCTAAGCTTATATTCCTTAAGCAAATAGGTACCTTTAAATCGTGATACAGAATTGTAGAATCAGACTTGTCAAACGCTTTTATATAATCTTACAACAATTCTCTCAATGATGCAAACATAAAGTATCTAAAACTCTAATATTATTTGAAATGGAATGCATATACTAAACACTAACATATGTTTCTATTTATACTAATTTAAGCTTATGATTTTAACTAATTTTTGAATGCAATCCTAAAAGATATTTTGCAAACTTAAAGATATTTTTATCTTATCATGCAATCTTAAAGATATTCTATTATATTATATCCAATGCAATCTTAAAAATATTCTATCATATGTTTGAACAATCTTAAAGATAAATATCTTGGCAAGATCGATCTTCTAATTTCTTTACATAAAATCTAAAAAATAAATAAAAACAAACCTTCTTAATTCTATGTCATCTTAAATTATATCAATCTTCATGATTCTTCAAATAATCTTATCAATTATATTGATCTTCGTAATTCCAAAATATCAATAACTTCAAAATATCAAATCCAAAATATCAAGTAATTTCAAAATATCAAATAATTATCATCAGTGCAATAAATCTAATAATGTGACATTAATTGATTATTATCATCAAAACTTTATAAATCTTTTTATGTATAAAGAGTTCAACAAATATCCACCATATAAGCTATAACATTTATATTTTAAGTAAGTAAAATATTTAATTAGATATTAATAAGTAGCCTACTTACACCTACTATTCCGTAAATAGCACGTAGCAACTATTTTGAACAACTCCGGATTACCAACTTACCATGGCGGCACCATAAGGAAAAAAAAGAAGAGAAGGTTACTACGATGACATGAAATGGTGATAAAATTTCACCGTGACTAGTCATGTATTTTTTTATGAATAAAATCCTTCAGATGCCAATGTTTTCTTAAAAAATGTTTTTTTTATTTTTGTTTTCTGATAATTATTTAGAACAAAAATGTTTAATAATTATTTAGAAAAAAATGTTGCTGCTTCTGAAATCTGTTGTTCGCAGGTGAGTGAATGTGCATTCATATTATGGTGTTTGTTTCTGCCAGTGATGATAACAATTGAATGTGTAGACTTGAACTCAGGTTAATTTTTGTTAAGGTTGTTCGAGAACTCTAATTAATGAAAATAAATTTCTCAATGCCAAGTTATTTTGAATGATTACCCATCACGTACGTTGTACCATTGGTTCCCAATTTCTTAGCTCCTTGTTGTATGGACTTGTTCAGTCGTGTTAACTCGTGTTGTGAATTTTTAAAATTTTAAGTATGGTGTGTGCGTTGTCAGTTGTGCTGTACTTTTTAAGAAGGATAACTCTTTTCTGACAGAGTTCTAGATGTTCTTCCTATGAGGAAGTTTATTTATACGGCAAGTGTTTCAATGTTTGTTAAAATAAAATTTACATATTTGTAGTATTTTAACAACATTTAAAAGCATTTCCATAATTACATTTTAACACCAACATTAAATTTTACATTCATATATACATATATATATATATATATATATACACACAATAATTTTTTATTAACATATCCAAAATGTATTAAAGGGTGGCGCCATCAAGTAAAGAAGATTGGAGTGTCTTAGAAAAACATATATGAATAAATGAATTTACTCAAAGTGCTACTACCAAGTTATTTAGTCACCTGAATGGGTGACACTTTGCAAATGGTACTACTCAAGTGAAGAAAAATTGACTTGCGATACCAAAATCCTAGGCGGTTTGAATCACCTACTCTGATACTTCCTTTAGGGACTAATCCAAAATGGTTTTTTGTTAACAAAAATATTCCATTTTGGTCAAAACCTTATTCTTTTCTATTGATTAAAATTAATTAAAAGTTATAAAATAATTAGTGAAATTTTATTAAATAAGAAGTGATATTCACACGATTATATAATTTTTAACAAATTTTAATCATAAAAAATATATTAAAAATATCATGTCAAACAATGAATTGCTATCATTTCTAATAAATTATTTACTAGTCAAGCAGATATTCTCATCATGAATTTGGGTGGAGTAGCAGCCTAGAAGGTACTCTTGTTATTCATTTTTGTTTTCTCCTCCTCATAACTTTACTTCTATAACATGTAACAAGTGTTCTTGTTTATTTTTTTCTAGCAAATAAAAAAAGGAAAAAAACTGCGACCTTGTTATGGGTGTTCCCCCCTCACGGGCCGTTATATTGAACTAGTGTATATTTTAATATGACATAATTACTTTATTACTCCTGAATTTTGATTTTTTTCTTAAAACTTAAAAATACTTTTGTAATTTTTGACTTTTGAGGATAAATTACTGTTTTTAGTCTCACATGTAATAAGTTGATATTTTATGATAATTTTTAGACATTATTAATTAATTTTTATTTTTTAATCATTAAAATTTGTATTTTAAAACTAACAAAAAGTGCTAAAAAGACCCAAAATATTAATAAGATAAAATAGAAGAAAAATAAATAGAATAATTTTTCTTTGGATAATTTTATATGATATTGACTATGTTCGATAAAATTAACTAAAATATTAGTTGGAAGCTGAAAAACTAATTAGTAATTAGAGTTCAAAGTTTTTAAAGCTAATTTATTACATTATAATTATTGGATAAGATTTTTAATAAATATATAAGAATAAAAAAGAAAGAAAATATTATTAAAAAACTAGAAATTAACATTTAAAAAATACTAAAACTAAAAACTATTAAAAAATTATTTATTAAATAGTTAAACAAAATTTTCAACTAATAAAAAAATACTAAAAACTAACTAAAATATCTTACTTAACATAATCATATTCTAAAGGTTGTTTAACATATTCATTGTTATTTAAAGTTTCAATTACTAAGTAAGTTGCCTCTGTTCAAACTTACAAGTATTCACATTTTTTACATTGTTATTTAAAGTTTCAATTACTAAGCAAGTTGCCTCTCTTCAAACTTACTACTATTTGATGTTCACATTTTTGTGACATGGAACAAAAATAACTTTGGTATTTTAATTAAGAGTTTAATATCTATAGACAATAAATGTAAAACAGTTTTATATTATCATTCAATTGTAAATTATTATTTGTATTATTTTAAAATAATTATTATAAAAATTATTAAATTTATCTTAATGGTAAGTTGTGATTTTTTATTATGAAACTTTTTTTTATACTTTCATTAAATATATAGTATTTTTTTCTCTTCAATTAATACTTCATATTTAAACTTTTACGTACAATTTTATTTTGTTATTTATTTATTTGATAAGGTAGACCTATAGGATCCAGAGGTGGAGATAGGGGGTTAGGGTGGGCCACCGCTCCCCCTAAAATTTTAATAAAATAAATTTTATTATATATATATATATATATATTAAAAATTAAAAATTAAAAAAATAATTTGATAATAAAAAAGATTACATTATATAATATAATAGGATATAATATTTTTTAATATTATATTAAAAAATAGGATAAAATATTTTTGAGATTGCATTGCATAATATAATAGAAATCTTTAAGATTACATTGTATAATATAAAATATTTTTTAAGATTGCATTCAAAAATATGATATAATATTTTTTAATAATGTATTCAAAAATAGGATAGAATATTTTTAAGATTGTATTGCATAATATAAAATTTCTTTAAGATTGCATTGCATAATATGATAAAATATTTTTAGGATTGCATTCAAAAATTGGTTAAAATCATATGCTTAAATTAATATAAATAGAAACATATTTTTGTGTTGATAGTATGCATTCCATTCCAAATAATATTAGAGCTTTAGAGTGTTTATGTTTGCATAATTGAGAGAATTGTTATGAGATCATATAGAAGCGTTTGACAAGTTTGATTCTTAACTCCCATCATAATTTAAAGGTATTTATTTATTATCATAGTGGAGTTGTCCATTAAATTGATTATCTAATTTGCACGTCGTGATTTTTTATCCAATTGGGTTTTTCACGTTAAAACTAATTGTGTCTTTTTTATCTCTTATTTCCATATTATTACTTTGAGTTTGATTTTAAATTATGAATTATTTTATTAAAACTCACTAGACTTTGTCAGCTTGATTATCAACCCATCCGGTTTACAATTTGTCTATGTGTGATTTGCGATTTGCATCTTTTTGTATATTAAATTTTTATTGTCTTTAAAGTACTTTTATTTATGATATAAATTTTTTTATGTTCGTCCCCTCACAATAAAATTTCTGACTTCGCCACGTACACCAAACAAACAATAAATACCTTATGAACTGATTATTTTTGTTTATTCTAGCTCTATAAGACTAAATTTAACTAGCTGATAGATTAAACATGGAACAACTGCTTGAGATTGTAAGATTCAATCACATCTTTGTTACCATTCCACAGTAGCTGGGCGAAATGTTCAGCAGTCCTCTCCGTTGGATGAGGAGAATCAAAGAACACATACTCATCAACATTGTTGCATAGTTCATATTCTTCAATCCCCCTTTTCCCTCCGCAACTATAATATCCTCTGTAGGGCCCACCTCCGTAACAAGCAACATTCCCCCTCTTTGAAACCTTACCAACAAAAAAATAATACAAAGCAATAAATACATTGCAATAAATTAAGATGAAGTTTCCTTTGTTTAAGGGCATGCATATATACCATATTTTGAAGGGTACTTCATTAATTCCAGAAGTGGGTCGTAGAAGCTAAGAATTGAGTTTTGAATCCCTTTAGTTGTTTTTCTAGCTTTCGAAGTGATTTGGTAAAGAGCATTATTGTGTAGCCTTGCAAGTGCAGAACCTTTTTCTTTAAGACAAGCATCTATTGTTGTTCCATTTACCAATGTCCTTAGAAACGGAGAGCGATTCAGAGGAGACACATTTACAAACCCAAATTTTCTTCCACCTTCATTGTAAGTTTCCTGCGTAAAAAAAAAAAATCATTATTTCTTAAAATTACTAACAGATATGAGAAGGAAAGAATAATTACGTACCAGAAAGAAAAAACTTAGGGCAATTGTGAGGCCATAGGTTCAAAATTCAAATGTACTTTAATTGCTGTTGCAATGTTGCCAATGACAGTCTACAAAAATTTGATGAGGGTATGGAAGAACCACAGTGCCATTGGAGTTTGTATAGAAAGGGACTGCATAGTCATTGGTTCCCACGGAAAAGATATAGACAGCTGCGGACAACAATTTCTGGCTTTCTCTTCTAATATTTTCCTCAATAGCTTGCCAACTTGGGCAAAGTACAGTGCTTGAGTTTTCAGGTCAATCACGTAAAGGATACCAAATTAATTAAAGTATACATGAATGCATAAGATTCAAGTAATTGGAATGTCAATAATTAACTTCATTTCAAATTATATATATTTTTTATATTGGATTGAACACTCGTGTGACAGACTAATAAATTAAACATAAAAAATGAAGGTAATAAAATAAAAATAAAAACACAAAAAATATCACATTATTGATCAAGTAAAGATTTGACAGATTAATGGATTATCAAGTCATTATTTAACGGATTTTAACTAATAATAGATACTTAAATTAAACATAAAAATGAAGGTAATAAAATTAAAATAAAAACATAAAATTTAGATAGTAAAATCAAATTAAATATATTATAAATAAAAAACAACATATTTAAATCAAAATTCTTTAATGGACATTTTCCAAAAATTAGGAAAGGAACCGTACCAGTCCTGGATTAGTTTCAGGCAAAGCTCCAGCTCCGGAAGATGCAAAATTCACCCCATAAATGTATTGATCATGGTATCCAGGATGCAAATATGGTGGAATTAGTGGCAACTATGCATACTCAGCTGCAAACATATATATATATATATATATATATGTATATATGCACTCAACAAATTAAAATATAAAAAACTAACCTGAAAGCTTCACTTTGTCTCGTAAAATCAAATCAAATAAAATTATAATGGTTCAATTACTTAGTAAAAAAAAATGATACCAATAAAATCAGGAATTACACGTCCATCAGAATTTCTTCCACTGGGGTGCTAAAGGGAAGAATCTCCATAAGGGGGGAAGTTCGCTTGGAAAAATGTGGTGGTATTGATGTAGTTATTGTTTCCAGAATCAAATAGCGAGTCTTCAAATATGAAGAGTTTTGTGATTTTCTGGTAGACATGTGCTCTTTTGGAAACGCGAGTGATGAATGTTGAGAACAAAAGAGCACAAGAAGACAACCAACATAACAAAGACCCTTAAACTTGCATGTTACAAATTCACTCTTCCCATGCATGCAAAGTTAGGTATTATGTTGTCAATCTTTATATAGGAGGCATTAACAAAATTAACAAAATTATCTTGAGTATGCATGTATCTTCGCCCCCCCACCATATGCATGTCCTTGAAAAGAGGATTAATACAAAGTATTCCAATAATCCTCTAATTGAATTGTAAGCGTGACTGGCTTGCAATATTCATTGACCGAAATCTCAAGCAGATATTCTTATTACATATTTATAATTAAATAACACTATTTTTTTTATAATCCAGTTAAATTCATAAAAATTATTCAATATAGAAAAATATTTATATATACTCTAGTGAATTTAATTTTTGAGGCTGCAACTCAAAGGAACTGCGGGACCAGTGAAAAGTTGTGTACCAAAATGTGCCAAATTTTATAATTAAGTTGGGTGATAAAATATACAAATTTCATAATTCAATGATAAAATTTACAAAAACATGCAAGATGAGTAACAAAAAGTGTAATTAAGCCTAAAATAAATAAGGCTGGCTAAATTATAGTTAAATAATAAAAAGAAATATATTTGTAAGTATTTTGAGGATATTAGTTGAAATTCGTACTAATTTCTTTTGATATTTCCACTTCTTTTGATTTGAAGAATTTGTTTATTTTTGTTTGTTATACCACCTTATGAATTTGGACAACAATTTCGGAAGACACTGCAAAGTGGAAGAGGCATGGAAGGAATTTATAAAGACTGACAGTCCTTAAAACATACTGGCTTACTATTTATCTAGTATTCATTTCGAGGAATTGTGTGTTACATGAAGATTAATTAAGATTATATTTTCAAGATATTATAATTAATTTTTAGTTATTTTTATTAGTTAAAAAATTTATTTGATTATTTGATAAATAATTTTTATAACACTACTTCAAATATCATTTTTTAAAATATTAATTTTTAATTTTTTATATTTTCTTTTACTTTTATCTTTATATATTTATTCATTTTTCTAATTACATTTTTTTAATAAATTATGTTTTCATTTTTTATGTCATTTTACACTTTTCAATTAATTCAACGATTAATTTTACCAAATACTTTTAATTTAATAAGTTAGAATTTTGACTTTTAACTTTTAATTAGACTAATTTTTTTTAACTGTCAAATATAATCTAAAGCTATGTTTCGATTATCGTTGGAATTATAATGGTACTCAAACATGTACTAAGTGTGTGCTTTTCCATATAAATTTCTCACTTTCTAATACACGAAATATTAATCAATTCTCACACCAAGCATCACGTTCAATGGAAGATAACGTGAACGCAAACACACCTTAAGTCAGTAGCGTGGTCTTCCTATGCAGTGGTTTTCTAATGTGTGGACCTTATGGGTGTAGTGTGTGTCTACGTACTGTGCAAAGGACGTTAATGAATGTCAGGTGAAGTGAGAGCGAGGTCTGCGTTTAAACGTGATTGTGAATGTTAATGAGTGTGTGCAACACTGAAAGAGAGTGTCTTCAACCAATTTTCTCTCATCTTTTTTCTTAATTAGGGCTACACTTATCCCTCCTGGTATGTAATCAATTTGTATACAAGTGTGATTACACATTGAACTAATTAAGTATTCTTATTTTGTCTCTCACCTTTTTATCTCGTTACTTTAAAATCCAATATTCATTACCATATAATATAGACAATGTATAACAATGTATATGTACCTTAAAAGTCTTCTTTGAGTTTAATATGTACGATTATAACAAATTTTTAATATTGTTTATTATTTTAGCAATTTTCTTGTATTCTATGTGTGATATCCTTTTTAATTTTTTTTTATTTTGCATTATTGATCCTATTATTTAAACTTACAAACAAGTGATAAGTGAAAACCTTTTCTTTATAAATTATGTCTTGAAAGTTCAAATTTAAGGTTAATTGCTTTCCTTGATTCCTAGATCAAAATTACATCATCAACAAAAAAAAATGCAATTAGGATAATATTTAGTATGTCTCTAGTAAATGCATACAATATTAAATTAAACAACTAAGGACTTAAAACAGAGTCAGTCAGGATGTAATCCTATCCTACAAGAAAATATTTATTTTTACCTCTTGGAGTGCTGGTAATTACCTTGTAGTACACATGTCTTGTATAACCTAGATACAAGCCACACAAACATCATTCATTTCCAAAGTCCGCAACAATTCTCTTGGTACTTGATCATATATATATATATATATATATATATGTTTTCTTCAAGTCAAATTATATATATATATATATATATATAAATAAAGATAAATGACTTCTACTATGAACATTCTTATCATAAAATCAAATTTAATTATTCTCTATAATTCTCATCTCATCTTAATCTATGCTTAATCATTTTGCTGTATATTCATACTTTGACTCATAAGTTTTATAATTATCTAATTACTACAATTATAAATATTTCTTTTTATGAATTATCAATATTTCCTTTGTTCTTAAAGATAGGAAAAGGTAATATTTTCCACTTTTGATCTAACATAATTTTCGATTACAAAATCTATCTTATTAAATAATTTAGTGGCTCAAATAATACCTTATTCTCTTACATACTTTTAAACTTTAACAAGAATACTATATAAGACAAACAACTTTAGCATATATGCCTATAAATTATAATAAGGCTATTTTCATTTTATTGGTCTTCAAAAGTAGTGAAACAACTCCTTCAGATTAATGCAAGACTCACGGACAGTGACATCTCTATTTCCACTCCACATTAGCTTGGCAAAATGCTCAGCAGCACTCTCTGTGGGATGAAGAGAATCAAAGAACATATACTCGTCAACATTGTTACATAGCTCATATTCTTCAATCCCCCTTTTCCTCCGCAACTATAATCTCCTCTGCATGGACCACCTCCACAGCAAGCTGCATTCCCCTCTTCAAAACATTATCCAAAAAAGAAGCAATGATCATTACATTACAACAAAGATAATGCACTTGATTTGTTTTTCTTTTTAAATTTTTCATATATACAGTTTACGGGCATGTACCATATTTTGAAGGGTACTTCATTAATTCAATAAGTGCACCATCGAAGTCGGTAATCGAGTATTTGAATCCCTTTAGCTGTTTCTCGAGCTCGTGAAACATTTTGGGAAAAGCATTATTATGTAACCTGCTTGCAATTGCCGAAGTAAGCTTCTCCTTCTAGGCAGGCACTTAAGGTTGTACTATTTATGGCCATCCTTAGAAGGGGAAAGTAATTTAAAGGACCAACATTTACAAACCCAAATTTCGATCCTTCCTCCTCCATTGTAAATTTCCTACGTAAAATATAAGTGTGTTATAATTTAAAATTAAAATTACTATACCAACTAGAAAAGAAGAAATTAAACTGAAAACAAGTTATTGCAATTATGAGGCTAATTGCTAAAGGTTCATCATATCTTAGCATACGTACTTTGATAGCGGCTGTAATGTTACCAATGACATAATCTACAAATTTTTGTTGGGGGTATGGAAGAACCACACCACTTGTCGAGTCTGTAAGGAAAGGGGTGCCATAGTCATTAAATATGTTGATAGCTCTGGACAGCAACTTTTTAGCTTCCACATCTCCTAGATTTTGCTTGATTTGCTTTCTTACTTCTGTGAAGTATTTTGCTTGAGCTTTTAAGTCAATAACCTAAAATATGAATAGGAAAAGGTTACACATGCATATACACATTATGCAATTATAATACCAAAGTGGTAAAACATTTACAAATAAATTTATTCTACTTATACCATATTTTTTATGATATTAATTTTTTTCCATCTCTCTTCGTTACATTGCTCATCTTAATTATCCTCACATTTTTCTTTCTCCTGCTTTTCATCTCTCTTTTTGTTGTACATAATTTTATACAAATTTATGCATACAGATTTTTATCTTTTCAAATACACTGCTATTAGCTATTAAGAAAATAATATATAGTTTCAAGAAATAGCATAAAAAATATACTTTTGTACCCGTTATTCATATACAGGGTTTTTAACTCAGCTAAAAATACAGTTTTATTTTGTCCTCTCTAGTCTCCATTGATCAATTTCTAGTCCTAATATAAGTATTCACTTAATCATATTCTTCTTTTTTTGTTGTTTATTAAGAGTGTAGTCATGATAACATAGACATATCTAGAGGAAGCATGTTTCTGTGGTTTAGTTTTTTTTAAATAATAATTAAAACAAACTACTCTCAGATTGTTAAATACTTAATTTTAATTTTTTATGTCAACTTTCTTCTTCTTAAATCTCAGCTTTGTTAATTGTAATATGGAAATAATTACTTTCAAATTTAATTTTATGTTCAACTTTTTTCTCTCTCTAAATTTTAGTTACTTAGCTTCTACTCTCAAATAGTCAAATTTATTATTTTCAAAATTTTATTAAACTTTTCTCCCCTGAATCGTAGTTGATTTATTTTGTATATTAAATTAGAAGATTTTATCATGAAAGTGACTTCAATTTTTTTATAATTTACTCTTCTTTAAACAATGATACATAGTGCAATTATTATTTCTGTAGAATAAGTTGGATCAAATTATACACGTAATCTAATTCATTACTAAATAAGATAATGTTTAAAAACTTAATAATAGAAAAAATATAGTACTAATGCTTTTAAAAAAAACCAATTAAAAAGACAAGTCATTTGAGTCATAATAAAGCTCTGACAAGTTAACCTACTTAAGATAATTAATGTTTTAAGAAAATTTAATTAAAATGATAATGGTTATATTAAGTCATAATAAAGTTCTTACAATTAACCTATTTGATAATATGACTCTCATCGCGCTGTCATGATTATTGAATGAAACTGAAATCCTCAGCAAGAGACATAATAACCTAGTTTAAAAAAAAAAAAATTGGTCTGCTAGTAAGCCACGCCAGTAGCGTGGGAGTCACGCCAGTAGCGTGGGAAGTACTCTAGAAAACCAATTTTCACTGGTATGCCACTCTGTGGTAGCGTGGGCTTCACGCTGGTAGCGTGGGAGCAAGGGCTGAGGGCCTATAAAAGGCCATTTTCGCATTTTTGAAGGGAAAAACTCCCTTTCTTCTTCCTCCTGTGACCTTTCCGCCATTGATGAGCTTCTAAGCTTCATAAACCCTTGTTTATTGACCCAAATCACTTCCTTTAAACGTCAAACTTATTAGAAACATGTTGTGAGCCATAATCCTTCATTTAATTCCCTAGAAAAACCCCAAATCAGAGAAATCCCTTCTCAAGGGAAGTTCGTAAAACTCGAGTTCGGCGAGGAACGGCGACGATTCGTGGACACCTGAGTTTGGGGGAGTCGTCCTTGGGCCTTCTTTGTCGTCTTTGAGGTAAGAAACTCGAGATTCATCGTTTAATTTGTGAGTTGGGGTTTTGGGTGAATAGTGACCCACTTGAGCTGGGGCTAGAATTAGCCATGAGTCCTGTAGAAAAATGTGTTTAGAACGGTTTAGTGATGAAGGATTAGCTCTCAGATGTTAGTTTGGTGAACTTTGGTTTTGGGCTCTATGGTTATGCATGTGTGACTATTGTGTTGAGTCACTTGATGATATTGAGACATGCAAGAGCCTTGGTACATGGTTTGGAGGTGTCTGAGAGACCATGATGAACCTTAAGTTAGAAGATAGAGAGAGATTGATATGGAAAGGAAGAGTGTTTTCTTTCACATAAACGGTTGAAAACCGTTACAGATTGTTTATCTGCATGCCTGATATAGGGCGTGAGATTCATACTGCTGGTGGTGGTTACCACGAGACCGGGAGAACCGGTATTGAGCTGAGATCAGGTAAGCTCATCATTCTTGGGGAATGTTTCCCTTGCTTTTGTTTCACCATTTCCACCAGGGTGATGGTTTGGTATGTCATGCATTTGGATATTGTATTTTGTTGTTATATTCAGACATGTATGTGATGTTGAGAGAAATGTCATTATGGCATGTTGGCAATTGATGTTAGCTAAACACTGTGATAGTGTTATGTTTTGTATTGATTATGAGATGAATGTGATGATAATACTGTGTGATATGACTGTATGAGAATTCTCTGGCCAGGAGAATAGGGAACTATGGACCCCTTGGAAATGTGCCCTTAATTGGATGACCTTCCTTAGGAAAATCCATAGGCATCCATGTAATTTCTGAGAGAATGTGCCCTTCATTGGATGATCTTTCTCAGGTATGGGCGGGAAAAGTCCTGAGGGAATGTGCCTTTAATTAGATGATCTTCCTCAGGCATGGAAAGTGAGAGTCCTGAGGGAATGTGTCTTTCAGTAGATGATCTTCCTCAGGCACTCATTGAGAAGTCCTGAGAGAACGTGCCCTTTAATGGATGATCTTTCTCAGGCAATGTGTGATGGGTACATATGTTGTTACCCTGTATTGTGATATGCATGAAGTGTGTTCCATGTGAGCCGTGAAAGCTGATTGTATGAGTAATGTTTATTTGGTATTAATTATGTTGTATATGTGCTTGGAAGTGAATCAGGGGGAGGGAAACCTCCAAGGACCCTGAGTTTACTGAGATTATTATCTTATCCCTATTGGGGCTCATGTTGCAGGTGATTATACAGGAGTAGCTGACAGATCTTAAGGCAAGAGGCCTGAGCAGGGATAGTATTGTTGATAACTCTAGGCATAGATGACTGAGCATGTTGGCTCACATTTTTTATTATGCCTGTACTTGTACAATTTTGAGAAAATGTACTTGCCTTGTACAAGAATTCACCATATATGTGTATAATGTACTTTTGATATTGTTTCTGCTTCCTAAGTTTTATTTTGATTATATTGTAACCGTTGCATCATTCTGATATAATAACAATGTTAATACGCCGGGTGCACAGGGTGTTACAGGAGGCATGGGAGAGAGGGAGATCAGCATAATTGATGAGTGGGTTTTAATTGACTCGGGCAAAACGTGGGTGCAATTATTTTTATGTGATTTAATTACTAGTATTAATGTTTTTGTTTTTTAATTAAAACTGGAGATTTATTTCGATATTCATTATATATTAATTTCAAATGTTAACTTTTATTGTATGACTTTTGGAGACAAAATTATTTTTAATCATAAAATTAAATCAAAAGCACCTAATAAATCGTATCTATATATTGTTCTTTAAACTCACATGAATCCATCAACCTTTCACTATGTTTACTAATAATAGTTAATATGGGTTTAACAATTATTATCTTAAGAGTAATAATTAAGAGATTTAAATTATATATTGTTTAATTCTTTAACCATTTTCATAAAAAAAATTCTTTAACCACTAATATCCTAATTAAGGATAATAATTAATAAATTACTAAATCTGAAATTTTTATTATTTTTGCAAGAGAGTATTTTATTATATACTCATGGATACATGTATAATGTCAAAGTATTAATTACTTTAATTCTTTAAAAATTAATTTAAGCTAATTAAAAGTAACATTTAAATGAATTTTGTATTTTGATACACTAATAGAGAAAATAGTTCATCCAAGACAGTGTAAAAAGCTTTGCAACAATTTAATCACAAACTAATATGTAAAATAAGTTAACTAAATTTTATAATAATTATCTTAAAAGTTAAACATATAATTTCTTAATATATAATTAACAATGTAAACTTTTTAATACTAAGAAGGCATATAAAAATTAAATTCTATTAAAATACTTTTGTACAAAAATTGCTACTTTTATATTCTTGTCACATCTCATTTCACACATAATATAAAACTCCTTTATTGGCTTAGTTAAAAAGATAACTTTATTTGTGTGTTTGTATTTTTTCTCCCATCACCTCACTCGATCTAATCACTTAGAGGCATGATGCCATCTGATTTCCCTAACATATTAATTTAATTTTCTCCTCCTGAACTAATTGGCTAGCTAGAAACATGGCCTAAGAGTCCAAAACCATTTCTATTTTCATCACAAGTTAGGAAAATAACAGCCATCGTACCAGTCCTTGATTAGTTTCAACCAGAGCTCCAGCTCCTGCTGATGCAAAATTCACCCCATAAATGTAATGATCATGAAATCCTGCTGGACTCAGGTATGGCAGAATTAGTGGCAACTTTGCATACTCAGCTGCAATAAAGGATTTTTCAGGTTATTATCTATAAGTGAAACATAATAATGCCTCAAATACATATACATATTAAGATATAAAAAAGTTTACAATTCATGTAGATTGTTCGACCAATTGAGCTAGAATTGTCAGTAAATGTATACGTATACTAATTACTAGGTAATGAAAAGAAAACAAACCATTTGGGATAACACGTCCATCAGAAAACCTTCCAGTAGGATACTTGAAGAAAGTTTCCCCATATGGAGGAAAGTTTGCCTGCAAAAAAGTGGATCGAGCTATTGATGTAGTCATTGTTTCCAACATCAAACAATGAGTCTCCAAATATGAATAGAGCTGTGTGATTTTTTGAAGGTGAGGCCTGGGCACTTGGAGGAGCTATTCGTTTTGTCATGTGGCTGAGTATGAATAACATCACATTTGAGAGTATTCTAAGAGAATTGTGCTGAAGATTAGAAGCCCAAAGAAGGAAGTTTCAGAACTGAGAAATTTGATCCAACAGTGTAGGAGATTACTTGCTATGAATAAATCTTATTCAATTGCATTTGCTAGAAGACAAGCCAATGGTGTTGCTTATAAACTAGCTAGGGAAACACCATTTTTACCTAGTCTCCATACTTATCATCTAATTACTTGTATTGACTTTGGTATTGAATGAAACTAGTTAAATGTGTTTCCGAAAGAAAAAAAAACTTTACAATTTAAGATTTGTAGCCAAATCTTTGATTCCACTCCTAGTTGTAGTGATCATTGATCATTCACAATGAAATTTCATAATCATATTTTTCATATAAAAAAAAACAAATTGACTTTTTTTAATAAAAGAGACCAGCCAGACACAGCTAAGTTTTAAGCACCCTGCCTAACAAAGTTGACAACCAACTTAAATGTTTGAAAGCTTCAAATCTCATTAAAAAAAGTCAGATTTACCATCAAAAGTTGCGTGAAGGCAACTGCTATGAATTTGATCGAATAAATAAACAAACTAATCAATAAACAAACAATTTTTTTTTTCAGTTACTCTTTCTAATTTTGTTAACTACGTAGAAACTACATTACATTAAATTTTATTACAATAAATTATTATTGTATATCATATGTTAATTATAAGAATAAGGGATATGTAAATTGAATAAAAATAAAAATAAAAATGTATAGAATTAATTACTTTTTATATGACTCAATGATTGATGAATAATGATATAATATTTTGATTTTAGTATAGAATTTTTAGATTAAGTAAACATGATGGATAATTTTTTTTTAGGTTGCTTAATTAAGATGTAAATTATGTCGTCATTTTGGACAAATATTTTTTTAGTAGATAATTTGTAGTTAGTTTTTAAAATAGGTAAAAAAATTCCTTTTGATTTTTTTTCTTAAAAAAAGTTTTCAAATGTGTGTCACCTGCTAAACCCATGGGCTATGTAGGACGTGTGCAGACTTAGCAAAAAATTGAGCTCGTTTAAACTACAGGACTTTGTGGTGGGACAGATTTCACGATTTGTTGATTTTGAAAGTCATTTATCCACATTTCCAACTCTAAGTATAATGAAAAACAAGTATGTTAATAACGTAATTACAAAAAATATTTATACACAGGATGTAAGTTGATTTCAAAGACAAAGTCGACAATGTTTTTTAAAATTTAGAAAAGTCAGCAATAATTATTGTCATCTGACCTGTAATTTCATATTATATTTAAAATTTTTGAAAGTAAGCTATAATATTGTTTGACTTTTTTTTTGAAAAATAATAGAATACAATATTCACCTTATAATTTTTTTTATTTTGCTTAATTAATTTTTTTGTCTTAGTATTTATTTTTATTTAATTTTGTCCCATTATTAGGGTATAATTAGATCCCGTAATTTTTAAAACTGGGTCAATGTTATCTTTTCCGTCCAATTGAAGTAATGATGTTTTGAAAATTTTGAAACCTAATTGAAGTGACAAACAGTAACATTAACTTGATTTTGAAAATTACGGGACCTAACTAATCATGGCCTCCGTGCAATACACGATTTTTTTTTGTAAAAAAAAAAAAAAACAAAAGCAAAGAAAAAAAAAACCTAAATAAATAAAAAAATAAATTGAAAAATTGCTCAGCCGATACGTGATGATGAAAAATAAATTGAAGACTCCATCTCCTTAAGCTTAACACCTCTGTACCACAATTCATCACATTTCCTTTCTTCTTCTTCAAAATTCAATTCATTTAAATTGCACAAGCGTTATAATTGTATTGTACCATCAATTAGGTAAATAAGTATTACTGGACCAAGCGGTTATACATACAATTTATTAGCACAATCAAGTTATAATGATTTCAAGATTTTAACTTTGTTGCAAGAAAAACAATGAACCAAGTAAACAAGTCATGAGAGTTGGAAGAGATCTCTAGTAGTGTAATACCCTATATTGGAAGAGCTGTTTGTGAAGCCCCACATACGATCTGCAAATTTTTTGTAAGCACTTTCTGTAAGATGATAAGAGTCCCAAAATAAATATTCACTGGGTTTGTCACATAATTCAAATTGCTTCTCCCCTCTTTTCCCTCCGCAGCTATACACTCCCCTAAATGGTCCACTTCCACAACATGCTGATTTTCCTTCCTTCAAACCTGCATCAAATAAATAACCACAATTTTCAATTATTAATTTGCAAAATCTCAACTTAGAGGTATATATGGACACTAAATATTGAGAATCAAAAGTATAATTTGATCTTTTTTATTCTAACACTAAAGACTTACCATATTTCAAGGGATGGTTTATCATTTGAGTGAGGTCAGCACCGAAATCATATAGAGCAAATTTAAAGCCCTTTAATTGCTTTTCCAGTTGTAAGAGAACAACTTTTAGAACTCCATTGTGTAAACTTGCAAGAGCTGAAAGTTCTTGTAAGCATTTACCATTTCCTTGTAATTGAATTATTCTAGTGCCTGGAAGGCAACCCAATGGTGGCAAGGTCAGGAACACAAATTTTCTAGCCCCTCTCTTGTATATTTCCTACAAAGACCATTATAAAGCATAATTATATATACAAGCCATTTGTTTATCAGAACTCAACATCTACCTATCCTTGTCGAGAAAAAGAAAACAAGAGAGGAAACATAAAAAATACCATTATTATTAGTATAGACTTTAAAGGTCTACACTAATACACTAACATTTGTTTTATTGATATAGATAGTATATATCAATTTTCTATAGAATCATTTGTATATCATTTTTTTTTTATCATCCAAACTAATATATTAGATAATAGAAGGCACCAGAGTACAGTATATATATTATTACTCTATCAGATAATATATTAAGAATGTATTTTTAAATTTAAGGACTGCATAGAAATACTCTAATATAATACTAATTTCCTTCTGAACCAGGTGGCAGGTGCCACTGAAAATTTTCTTCAAAATTTCGCTTAATTTTATAGACTAGCTTTACGACAACAAAAAAATCTTGCTTTTCTCTTGAATATGATTATTAAGTATTACACTTTTCGTCCAACAATACATAGAATCCTTATATTTTTGTGTTTACTTTTCTGTCTTGTGTTTAAATCGGTGGGGAACACCGACAGGTTACATTGTAGGAAAGAGACAGGGGAAATGACTTTTTTTCCACCTCAATATAGCTGTAAGCATGTTTTTAACACTAAACCCTTGGATACTATCAAAGTTAGGAAAGTCTTCTAATTATTCACAATTGTCTTCTAACATTTTCCTTTTTTTGGTCAATAATTGCCTTCTAAGTTCTAGCATTTGAATTTTGGTCTAACTTTAAGGACGGTGGTCTGCGTACTACTGCTGGACCCAACTCCAAGTAAAGAGCTTAAGACTTTGTTTGGGAGTTAGAAGGGGAAGGAAAGGAAAGAGATTCAAGGGGTAGGGAGGAGAAGGAAATGAGGGAAGTTTCTTCCTCTTTGTTTGGGAGTTAAAAATATATTAAGAGAGAGAAATAGAGAATTAATAAAATATTTTTACAATTTTGTCATTGAATTGTGATTCAGTGCTTTATATTTTGGTGTTTTATTAACACTGATTGGGATAGGATAGTAATTTTATTAACACTAGATGAGATAGGATAGTAATTTTATTACTTTTCCTTCTAAAAACTCCCAAATAGGGAAAACAACAATTTTTAGGCTTTAGAGGATTTTAGAGGAGTTTTAAAAATCCTCAAATCCTTTCCCTCAAAAATTAAAACTCTTAAACAAGGAGATCTCTCTACCTAAACCTTTCTCTTCCCTCCCTTCCCCTCCAAAATCTCTCTTCCAAACAAAGCCTAAAGCTCTGAATAATTTCATACTCTTAAAAAAATGTTTTCACTTCGTAAAATATTCTCAGAAAAAATTAAAAAGGGATTTATTTAATAAATAATAAAAACTTATTACAATTATTTAAATATTTTTCTTATAAACTGATAATTTATAAGTTTTTTTTCTTTTTATAAAAAAATCTCATTTTGTCCTTTCATCGTTTCTATTAATTATAACACTATTTTCTTTTTTTTTATATTACCTATCATTTATAGGATAATATCATGTCATCACTTAATTGACTATATAAATTCAGGATAAAACTTTTAATATATCAAGAATTTGTAACAACCAAAAAATTTATCAAGGCCTCAAAACAAAAATCAAATATATATTAGGGACGTAAACTTATTTAAGTCAAGAAAATAATTATGACAATTTGAAAAGTAAATTTGTATTAATCAAGAAGTTTGATAAGTAAGTTTCAACTAAAATTATGATAATTTAAATTAATATTTTTTTGTTAAATTAAACAGATTTCTTCTTAAAGTTTGATTTGGCCCTGTTTCGAGGGGAATACAACATCCATTTCATAGCAAGGAAACAACCTAACGAAACAGAGAAGAGAAAATAGACAGAATTTCAACTTTCGTTCATCCTAGACAATTGTTCTACTTAGAATATATTACCATTTCCTTCTAACTTTTATGAAATATATAACCCTAACTTTGCTGTTGAAATAATATATTTATTAATTACTACATCTCTATAAGTTACCTTTATGGCCACATACATTATAACAATAATATTATCACGGCTTTTCCAAAAGTTATAGAGTTACAGTTAACAGCCGTACTTGTCACGTTGTCTCTTACTTTGGCTAAAAAATATAAAGTATGTTGGATTACATAAGTAAGTTTTTTTTTTTTATATAGGACATAAGTAAGTTAGTTAGTTATTTATTTGACTAGTTAAAACTTTGTTTGAGCAAAATAAAGTATTGTATGATAAAACAATTTATTTTACTATCTTGTAGCATCTTTTTTTTGACGAAATCTTGTAGCATCTTTTAAAATACTACTTCATATTAAGTTTATAATTGGCCCTAAAAAAATGTTTATATAAATTCATATTTTATCTATCTTTGACTTTTAATTTCCAGCTTTTAACTTTTGAATATCTTTTCAACTTTCAACGAAACTCACTCATGGAATACTAACAAGTACACGGGCATATATTTAAATTAAAATAAATGTAAAATATAATATAAAAAGAATAATTTAAAATTACACTATAAATATACAGGCTTGATAAACTAAATATGCAAATAATGGAAAATTTGTACCTTGATAATGGAAGTCATGTTACCAATAACCATACCAACATATTCTGAATGAGAGTAAGAGTTAAGAACATCAGAATGTGTCGAGAATGGGCTAAGGTAATCATTGGTTCCGATGCTAAACATATAGACAGCGCTTGATAACAATAATTTAGCTTCAGAACTGCCTAACTTGTGCCTCAACAAAGCTCCTACTTTCTTGTAGTTTCTTGCTTGTGTTTTGAAGGGTATTACCTGAAAGTTTGTAATGACAAAGCGTTATGCCTGCAAGGAACAACAAGGAAAAAAATGTAAGATGGAAACAAATTGTCTCCGTCTTACTAGGTTGCATATAAATAGAGAAAAATAATAGAAATGAAAATTAAAGTAATTAATTTCAAATTTTTATTTCTAATTGCATTTTCCTCAAATTTAAATTCCCTGTACTCTCGTTCATATTTATATATAATTTTCTTTCCCTTTTGTTTTTAAAAGTCAAAGAAAAGCCATCCGTACATAAACCTACAATCCCTTGGCAACTTTGTATTTTATGTGGAACATTATTTAAAACACACACACTCAATAAAATATTTATCTTCAAAAGAAATATAACTTTTTCACAAAATCACCATAGTTTATTTTAGGGAATCGTTATATGTGGAAGTTTTTTCCTTTTCAAGAAAGAAGATTTTCTAATCTTATATGAAATGAAATGATTGGTCAAGGTTTGTGCAAATGTCATAAGTTGGCCCGTGAGGGCTTCTTTAGGATCATGTCATGGGTCATGGGTCGGCAGACTCTGTCTTCAAAAGTAATGAAAAAAAATTAAAAGGTAAAAACGATCATGTTCTACTAGTGGCTGTTTGAATCACGGTTTTACTTGATGTTTGACATATGACCAAGACAAAAACAATAGGTGCATCCAACAATCTACAAAAATAAAGCCATTGGTTACTCAATTAAGCTAATCATAGTGCACCTAGATGCTTGACATGCATATGACATGTTAATTACCAATTACTATATAGTATTACTGTATTATTTAACTTTTTCACCCCTAGAGTCTTACTTAAAAGTACCTAATGAAAAAGCAAATAGGGCCAGTGTGAATTGAAGTTTATGAAAAGGACCTTACCGACCCTTGAAAAGTTTCAACAAGAGCACCAGCTCCACCAGATGCAAAATTCACTCCACCGTAGTAATTGCTATTTCCAGGTTGTAAATATGGTGGAACCAATGGAAGGTTTGCGTATTCAGCTACAAAAGGCAGAGGATATATAATAAGACAAAGATGATAAGGTTTTGATAATATTAAGTTTAATTATTCTAATGGGGGGCAAACAAAAATGTGTTAGTTCAACCAAATTGGATTTTCACTTGTAACAAGACAAGAATCATAAGATCTCCGAATCTTACCTATGAAATCTGATATCAACCGTCCATCAGAGAATCTCCCAGTTGGGAACTTGAAGTATGTTTCTCCATATGGCAAGAAATTTGCTTGGTCAAGGGTTGTTGTGTTGATGTAGTTGTTGTTGCCAGCATCTAAGAAAGAATCGCCAAAAATGAAGAGGGGAACATGTTTGTTGCTTCTATGGTGGTCGATCTTGCTTCCGTGTGTATGAGAGACAAGAGCTATGAAGAACACGAGGAGGAACATAGAGCTTGATAGATTTGACACCGTGAACTTCTTCTTCACAGAATCTGCTGCAATCTCTAATGTGTCATAGTTGACAAGTATATATAACTAATGACTTTGTTGCTAGTTTGCTACATGGGAGGACCATAAATTTTGATATAGAAAACATTATCTTTTATTTGAGAGAAATAAATAAGTTATCTATCGAAATATTTGACTTATTGTTATATCTAAGACTCAAATACAAACTATTGATTAAGTTAAAAAAAACTCATATATTAAATTAAATTAGATAAACAACTTATTTTAATATTTAACATAATTATATTTTTTAAGTCTTAAATTCGAGATCACTAATTTTGTTCCAACAATGTATTCATACAACGGCGAGCAAAATAATTTTATATGTGTGCTTATTACTTATTAGTTTTAATTTAGTCTAGTCAACGCGATTTGATTGGAAGAAATATATCTTGGTGATGTTATCAAAACGGGGACATGGATCTGAAGAATATGAATTTTTCTACTTGCACGAACTTTCCAAGTTAAAATTGATTCCTTGTAAGCCGGCAAATAATTAAAAGATCACGTGGATTCCATTATCTGATATATTTGTCCATTCGGCTGAAAACTGATGTAGAATGTATTTGGTTGGGGGAATGGATCCTCTCTACATTGCAAGGAACACGCCATGTTGCATATTGGAGTATATATGAAATGTTTTGCAATGACCATGCCGTATTTAGAATAACATTTTATTAGTCTAATCATATATATTAATCATTTTTTATTGTTACCATAAATATCATTCACTTTAGAAAATTTCTTGTTTCATTTTTTAATTTTTCAAAATAAATGTCATTTATTTTGATAAAGTGTAATTATATTTTGTAGATGTGATAATGATTAAAATGAATTGCATTTTATAAAAAGAAAAACTAAATTAAATATTAAAATGAACTGATATTTACATTCTAAACATTAAATAATCCTTGGAATCGAAACTTATGGTCCATTCGGTTGGAAGGAAGAAAAAATAAGAGAGGAAATAAAAATTTAAAATTTGAATTGAAAAGGAAATAGAAGGAATGAAAAAAAATTAAATTTTTTGCTTTTATTAGTCAAATTTTCTTTTTATTTTTATTTTTTCTCCAATCAAATAAAAAATTGTTTTAGTATTTTTTTTCTTCTCATTTTTTTTTTGTAACAAACATAGGGTTAAAAAGAAAAGAGATATCAGAATAGACATAGCTTGTGATTAAGATTTTAGATAGGAAGAAAAATAAAAACACAAGCTCCTAATCCATCCACCCAGCATCGGCAATTGAGCAGTAATTCAAGGTCTGTGTCGGAGTTGTTAGAGTGATTAAGATTTGAAAATTTGTGTGAGATGGGAACGGTGGAAATGTTTTGTTCCATCTTCCATCTTCCATGTGGTAATGCAGACTGAGCCATTCCTGCCGTAGCTTTTGTTTGATGCCATCATACAAGTCTGACAAACATACTATGTGGCGCCACTTTGTTGGACTATAATTCTTCACGGATATATACCAAATCATTTCTAAACAAACATTAATCTCCAACCATGTCAAAAGCACAGCGTAATCACTTGAATTATGTTCACATTAATCTCAGATTAAATGCGATTATAAATTCAATTAGACATGCCCACGGCCAGGCAAGGCCAGGTTTCGCTAAGCTGTTCACATATCAAATTAGTTTTTGTTCACATTGTGTTGGGCACCCCTCAATGAAAGAAAAAAAAAAAATGAAAGTTCAAGATATTATTAATTTACAATAAAGTAGTACATTTTCCAATTTTATATTATTTTAATTCTTTTTAATTGTTGGATTTAAAAAAAAAAGTATTTATCGATCATTTGTAAAGCTTAAGATCATGTTAATACTACTTTTTAGTTTTTGTTTTTCTTTCCATTATGCATCTTCACCACCCTGTAGCTTCTTCTTTTTTCCTTAAAAAAATACGTAGAATATGAAAAAGATATGTTATTGGTCTTTTGACATATATGTTATAAGGCTACATTGAGAATTTCAGCAGTAATAAGTACACCAGTTTTTCATTAGATAACTTCGAAAATTCAAAATACGTTTGTCAAATAAAGGCAGAATCTCTCACTCTATCTATGGTCTTCTATCACAATTCTGAAAATTATCTCAACATCACATAAATGACGGATTGATATTCTTTACAGCAGATACACAAAGTATAACTTAATTCTATAAGTAGACTGAAATAAACATGCTTTTTTTTAGGAGAAACTGAAATAAACATGCTAATATTGTGTTTATACGAGAATCGAACAAAGTATGTGAATATTAATTTTTATCGTAAACTTCAACCCTTTCTGGGTATAATGATCGCGTACTCAACTTTTAGTTGATAAGCTAACAATACTTATAAAAATAAAAATAAAAATACAATGTGAGCTTTATTATTAAAACAAATACAGAATTAAAAGCAACGTACATTGAACAGGAGCATTATCAGACAATGATCCTTGAGAATGTTTCTCATTGGCTTTCCATGGTTGGACTCACAAAACATATTAAAACAATATTGGATCTAAAGAAACAACTGTTCTTTTAGGGATGAATTTTTTATTTTGCTGAGTGATGAATCTCATCATCCTTTAAAATAAGAGATAGTTTTCGTTTTCACAATGATATGTTCATCTTTATATGACGTAAAAAATATTGTATCTTGAGTCGGTATACCCCTTGTACTTTCTTAATAATGTTATTCTTTTTCTGATAAAGAAAATGTTAATCATTTAAAGTTATTTTCAGTTTAGTTTCTTAAGCTATAAATTTGAATTCATGAAATTAAGCTAAAAATGCTTTATAGGCCCATTTTCAAAGCTGATCCGACTAAGCTCATAGGCTGAAAGGTTAACCCAACCACTATCAGGGAAAGACCAGCCCATTTCTTATGTCCATTCATTCCCAATATTTTAACCTAAATGTATGCTCTTTTTTTATAAATAAAAAAAAAACTAAATATATGGATATATACTTCAGCTATCTGTCAGGATCACAATCAATTTTATTTATTTTAAAGCCTTTTTTAATTTTTAAAGTAGGTGGAGTTCAATCACTATAGTCACTCTCATAATAAAAAATTGTTAAACGCCACTATGATTTTATTTGCAAAATACAGTATTGTAATATTTTACAGTAACTTTGAACCTGACTTTTATGAAAGGTATAATTCAACGCAGACCAAACAGTATTATCATTTTTTCCTATTCTGGAAAATTACTGATATAGTTATCAAGAATTCAAGATAATAGTATTGCAATTTCACGTCATTACAGGGTCAATATTTTTCGATAAGTCTATATATACACGCACTGCGAGCACGTTCCAACTCTGGCTTGGTAAACTTTTCCATCGTCTTTCACCAAAACAAGAAACTCCTCGCCTACATAATTAGAAAAATGTTAATCATATATTTTTAAACACACTTTTTTAAATACAATCTTTATTTAGTATTGACTAAATTGAATACAAATCATTAAAAAAAGTAATTACACTTTTAAATTAAGGAGTTCCACTCATAAATTTGTAGATTTCTTTTAATTCTGACTAGTGTGTTAAAATGAGTGTGTTACTGGCCAACACTATTTAAGAAATTACTCTCTTGATTCCTAAATTGTATGATGTTTAAGGTTAATCACACTTATTATTAAGAAATTATTAGTTGATATGCTTTTAGACTAAAATATTCATATGTAATTATGTTGTTAGAAACTTAAAATCGTCATTGGCCATGGATATTTAGGTAGCGGAGAGACTAGAGATTATGTTAATGAACATTCTCATTATTCGGCGGTTAGCTATTGGCTTGGGTACTAGTACCTGACTTAGATAGCAATATAAATTTAATATATTAATAATTGTAAATAAGAATATAGTTGGACAAAGTTACGAATTTAGCTTGAATTTATAAAATATCAATAGTTTTGAAACAAAGCTAAAATGTTAAAATATTTACTCTCTCCTTTTTAAGATCCGATTACCTAATTTATTAAGATTAATAAAAATGGTTAATTTATTTGATAGCAGTAAATTTATCTTAAATTTACATTTTTATCTTAAATTTATCCTAATTTATAATTTTTATCTTCTAATTATTTGTTAATATATTTTCTCTCTTCTTTAAATTAAGAGTATTTTTTGTCTAAAAATAATTAATGCAAGAATCATTATATATTAGATTTTATATAAAAAAATCATTTAAATTTTAAGTCTTATAAATAAAATAAAATAAGTATAATTTAGGAAAGAATAAATGATTAAAGTCGAAAAATTAATAAAGTAAGGGAAAAACCAACTCATTACCTTTCTCAATTTCCCTTTCATTTTTCATAATTAGAGTCAAAGCATTAGACTTAGCTATTTATAGCTAGCACTAAAATAATGACAAAGCAAAATCATGAAACCTCAACCGAAAAATTAAGAAAGAAAAAGATATGGATGAATTTGGTGTACCCTACCCAACTGTGTGCCAGCTACCTTTGGTTACCTCACACGTGCGGCAATCAAGAGAGCTTCTCTGATTAATTTTGTTCATATACTAAATTTAAATGCTACCACCAAGCAATGGATCATATATGCTGAGGATGTTTCAGCTTAATTAAATATTTATAATGATTTTATCCGGTTTGATTATTTTTGGAAAAAGATAATTATGATTTAGAAAGATAAAAAATGCTAGACATGAACATGCTGGTGATGCTCCGCAGCCCAAAGCACTGTAGATTTTTCAATCCCCAGACAACATCGTACGTGTCACACTCTCCGCAGTCCACCTAAACTTCGTAACACGGGTGTACCTAAATGTTGGAGCCGTGACACTTTCCATTCTTTACCTAATCTTTGTGGAGTTTGGAGTATACAAGGTGGCAGGTGAATTTGATTGGGTTTTCAATGATCGTGTCACATGCCCCCTGCACCTCAGTTTCTGGCTCCCACATCATGGTAACATTGTACAAAGCTGCATTTTGTGATCTCCCAAGTAATGACCAAGAATGCTTTATTATATGCAACCAGTGATTCATCTTACCATTATGTTGTGATGAAAAAAAAAAAAAATATATATATATATATATATAAAGTTAGATTACAATATTTCTCTTTTCATGTAAGAAGTTTTGATTCTAATCCAACAAAGATAATTTCCAATACTAAGTTCCTTTTTAGATGGTATGTGAGGTATACCTTTTTTGTTCTCTCTTTCAAGAATTACAAGTATTTTTTGTTAACCAATGATAAAGATCTATCTGAAATGATATAGATTGAGACAGAAAGGAGAGAGAGAATAGAAGGAAAATATGAAAAATAAACCAATTTTTTTATAAATATGTACCCTCTGTTCCATTAATTTGTCTCTTTTTGAGTTTGATGTTTGATTTCATGAATCGTGATTAGTTGATGTTTGTTAATAGATAAGAAAATGATATTATTCATTGCTTAGTAAATGTTGGGATTGGACAGTCTCAAACTCTGTGTTTTGGGACAATGTTCCTTCTTAAAAAATAGATTCTCTACATTCATGCATTTGTGAATTTGAACTTTTGAATGAATATTAATATTTTAAATTAAATTTACCAAGATATATTATATATGAGTCGTTTGATTTATATTTAACGATTGTGATTAACTGAATGTGTGAATGCAGAAATTTCTCGACTGCAGGAAATCCAAATCCTCTTCCTCCTTTTGAGGGATAATCCCCTATAGCTTTTTGCTTTCTTTTTCCCAATGATATATATATATATATATATATATATATATATATATATAAAAGAATATGTGATGAAAAAAGAAATAAAATAGACAAAACAAAATAAGATGAAAGCGAGTATCAAATATTTTCTTTCTTTTTTTAAGGAACTTGGTCAGTTGGGCTCATTTGAAAAACTCACTTAATTAATATATTTTTTTCAATAAGTTCTTACTGAGTACTTCTATGGTCTTGAATATAAGAAGAAAAAAAATTCTTAGATCATAAATATAAGAAAATTTTAACTAATTTTATTTTATTTGATGTTATTATTTCTAAAACATTCTTTATTTTATTTAACTAATTTCAATAATTTTTTCTTATTTTTGATACCAAATTCTAATGAATGATAAATTGGAAAAAATATTTTTTTTTATATTGAAATTGGTTTAATTAAATATAACTAACTTTCCTAATTAGCGACATATTTTTTTCTTATATTTGACATAAGGCGGAGTATTTTATAAGAGCTTTTGTTATTAAAATTTAATAAGTTGTTTTCATTTGAATATACATCTGGAAAAGTATTTACAGAGTTTTAAAACATTTGATGCATTGATAGGTAAACCCTTCTAAGATGTTGTCTCATTTTAAAAAATAATTAAAAATAATACACAAATCATTATTAACATTAAATTAAAAATTAAAACTAACAAAATAATTTATATACTTACATTACACATACTCATCAAAGAAATATTAAAAATAAAAATTACTAGGCACCATTTACCTATTTTTAATTTTTAGAAAAAAAATTGAAGCATCATAAATTAT
>PYAF01003902.1:288077-300881 GCA_007407185.1 Glycine tomentella | reverse complement strand
TACATAAACTTTTGAATAACATTATTATTCACTTTTTATTGAATAAAATATTATTCCCTACATAATATTTTGACTTTATAGAATAGTATTATTCTACAAGAAAAATATATTACTCTTTATTTATTTCAATATTTTCATACCATTTATTATTGAATAATATATTCATAGCATTTTCTTTAATATTTGCATAGCATTCATTATTTGTTTTTAATATTTTCATGCATTTATTATAGAATAATATTTACAAAATATTGTGAATAATTCTAACGAATATTTTTTCAAATTTTGAAACAGTAAACATATTTATGTATATTTAATAATTTTATCATAAAATATTAAAAATATTTGTAGAAGAATATAAAATTATTTTTTATTTTTTATACATAAAAGAGTCAAAAGTTGGATAGCAAATAGCAATGCACAAAAGTCTTGTAAAATTGGTTACTTAAGACATCTCCAATATATAGTTTTATAAGTTTTTCCAAATAGTCCCACAAATATTTATAACATAAGTTATTTATAAGCTCTTTCAATAAGACTTTTGTCCATTACTATAAAAAAAATTACTTTTATTGATAAAAAAATAAAGAGTAATATATTTTTCTACAATTATTTTTAATATTTTATGAAAAGTATTAAAATAAATATATATTTACTGTCTTAAAAACTTTCAAAAACATTGAATATATTTTGCAAATTACTAAAACTACTATTATTCAATAATAAATTCTATGAAAAATGGTCAAAATCATAAATGCTTTGAAGACATTAAAACCAATAATAAATGTTATACAAGTATTAAAATAAATAAAAACTGCTATGCAAACATTAAAACATAATAAATGCTATACAATTATTAAAACAAATTACTAATAAAAGCTATGCAATGTATTAAAACAGATAATAAAAGCTTTTTTATATATAAAAAAAGTCAACAGATAATAAAAGCTATGCAATGTATTAAAACACATATTTAATCTTCCTTAACCTTTTCTAAGAAACAACCAAACCCAGCTTGAAATTTCCTAAATGCTTACTTATTTTCTTAAAAACAAGAAAAATATTTTAAGCCCCCCATGGCCTAAGTATGTAAGCAGAGTGCTCAACGAACCAGGGGAGGCATAGAAAAGCAGAGTACTCTTGTAATGAAGCAAAATGTATAGACCAAAGCTGGTCCAAAATTATGTACCAAAAGAAGGAAAAAAAGGGCTAGTCTATATTAATAGTAAGAAACTAAGCTTCCAACAAGAAAGAAAAAAAAGCTGGTCCAAATTAATAGTTGTATTTGAAATTTGTAAACGTAATAAATAAAAATTTGCCAAAAGACCTTAGAAAATTACTAAGGTTCCAAGGTAAATGTAATATTCAAAAGATCTTAGAAAATGAAAAGGCCGACAAAAGAATCTTGGAAAAGTATTTCGGAAAACGATTTATGAACTTGTCAGATTCGATCCAATGATCATAAATCATCGATTTAAAACTTCTTCGCTCACACCTAGATTTACCACACTTAAAACTCTGAAACAAAGCCAATTATTGCAGAAAGATTGGTTTAGAAAGAAAAGAAAAAAAACAAGAAAAGGTTTTCTACATCCATAAATCACCAAACCAGAAAACAGAATAATATCAAATTGCCACCACACAGAGCATTGAAAAATGGCTGGTCTCAAAGTCATAATCAAATTTCCATAATAATAATAATAATAATGAAAACAACCAAGTTAAAAAAACTGTATCAGCAGTCAAGACTGTATCCAAGACCATATATATAACATAATTGATAATCCTTATGGACATCAAACAGAAAATCCCCTGAAAACGAGGTCTTTGAGTTCACTAAAGGATACCCTATAATAAAAACCTATATATAGTCCTATACTACTGCATTAGCTACAAGATAAAATAAACTCCACATATGCTTTAAGCAGGTTTCTTGCTGTGGACTCCATCACCAACATCGATCACAATTCCTGAAAGCAAATACAAAAATCAAAATGATAATAATATACATATACATTCAGAAACATGCAGGGATGAAAAAAAAAAAAAAAAAAAAAAAAACTTGAAGCAGAATGAGAATTACGAACTTGTAGCTTTATTTACATAAAAGGGGAGATAAAGGGTGTTCAGAAGACTCCTGCCATGGAAGGCAGGTCATCGAAGCTCCAAAGGTTCATAGGGTTTCCGGCAGCGTCATGAGTTGCGTCTCCGCCGAGCAAAGACGCCAATGTAGCATCAGCCCAGGCTTCATCAAGAAAAGAAGGGGTCTCAAAGAACTTGAGCTGGGACTCAATGTCAGCAAGCTCTTCGGATAGGGTTTTTGCAGAATCATCTTGTGCAGCCACCAGATCCTGCGAGTTGTTCGTCTTCTGAACCTGATCAGCAGCACCCTGCACAAACTGAGAATCACCCTCCAAAGGAGCAGCAGAAAGCATGGATGAGATCTCGGGGGTCTTGGGGACTTGTTCACCCCATCCCAGGTCAGAATACTCAAACGAGTTGCTCGAATGCTCAGAGCCGAAGTAAGCAGTAACATCAGCAGATGGAGTAACAGGTGAGACTTGAGCTCCGTTTCCAGCGAATGGGGCAGGGTTAACGTACTGGTTAACCAGTGGTTTCTGTTCCACCTGATCTATGGGGCTGTAGTAGCCCTCCAGATCGTGACCAAAATTGAACATCTGGTTCATTTTCGGCTTCAAGGTGTTCAGATTTTCCTTCATTGGCTGAGCCTCTTGATTCACCTTGAGGCGTTTTGAGGAAGCAGAAGCAGCGCCTGAAGGCTCATCAGGGAAATTCACCTTGGCTTTCTTGCCCCGGATCCTCCTTGCTTCAGCATCATAAGCTCTTGCAGCTTCTTCAGCAGTGCTGAAAGTTCCAAGCCAAACACGAACCCCCTTTCTTGGGTCACGGATCTCAGCAGCCCACTTTCCCCATGGACGCTGACGGATTCCACGATACTGGTTCTTCCTCTTTCTCTTGGCACAATTCTCAGCTTGCCCCTTTGATTCTACAGATTTCGCAGTTGCTGATCCTATAATATAATTGGAAAATAACATAAATTATGGGGCAAAGACAATAGATATGCAATAATAATTAAAAATATATCACATATCAAAAACACACGTATACAAAAATTGGCATCTATTTTCCCATTTCTTAAAGGACTATTCAGTCTATTAGAAAACTGCACAACAAGGTAAAAGGAAAATCATCAACATGAGTAAAGGAACTGATAATAATGGACATATCTTAACAATGGCTCTGTGTTATTTCATTCAGTTCAGTAATAGATATGGTTACCATCAATTTACCCAACCTATACAACAAATAGATATGAGATTACACATCAATTATTTCAATTTCATGGATTGATCAGTGAGCAATCTAAATCAAGCAACAACATTATTTAGCCCACAAACAGGAAACCAAATACCAGACCAATAACCAAAACAGACGTAAAAGAACTAGCAATACTCAATGAAATGCCAAAATTGGATCAACTAATAAACAATAATGAAAAAGATAATAGCAGTAATATCAGGATCCTCAATTTTTTATGTTTCAGATCAATAATAGAGACTTGTTTCTATAAGATCAAAGTATCAGACCTAAAACTTAGAAGGGTGCAGATTTTATAATACCGACACTGGGTCAACCATATGCCTGCTCAATCGTGCCCACAAAGTGCCAAAATTGAATTTAAAGCACGAATTCAAACACAAAATCAATCCCAAAGGCACATGCAAATAAATTTCTGCACTCATCTAGTCAATGATCATGAGCTATGCTTAAAACATAAACAACACTGACAAGATCTAAACCGATTTAAATAAAATTCCCAAAGCCAACTCCATAAACAAAACCCCAATTTTTTATTTTTTTTAAATAACATCCCAGAAAACCATACACACCAAATCCATTTTTTTGGTTAAAAGAAATCCTAATTTTTCTGACCAAAAATAAAAAGAGACACACTCTTGAAAAAGTCACAATTTTTCCATCAACCAACAACAACCAAAAGAAACGCCAAACACCAAAGCAAGGAATGCATGCCAAAACTCAAACCGAAACCACAAATCCAGAATATATATATATATATATATATATATATATATATATATATATAAAATAAAATAAAAAAAAGCACAACCAAACCAAAACTCTCAGAATGATAATAACAATGATAATCAGAAAGAGACAAAGAAAGAGTTGTTGTTACCACGAGAGAGAGGCTTAGAAGCAGCCTTATTGCTGGAGCGAGAGAACCCAAAGGGCTTCTTCAACTCCTCCTCGTCTTCATCGTCCTCGTCATCAACATCCTCGATTTCCGAATCATCCTTGAATTCTCTGAACCCAGCCTCGAAATCATCGTCCAGCAGCGGCTTCGAGAAGCGCTTCCTCAAACTCGGCCACAGGATGTCGGCGGTCACGCGCCGAGCCCCGCCGGCGGCACCCGCCGGAATGAAGTCGGAGATAATGGCACCACCACACATGATCACTCAACTAAACTCAGATCCTTGCTCTTTCGAATAAAGGTTGAGACTTTCTTCCACCCAATGGAAAATTATCGCAGAAAAAACGAAGCTTTCGCTCAATCAATGAAAAGTAAACAATAACAATGGCTGTGTCTTTCTTCAGAGTTTTGTATAATTGAGTTTGGTGTAAGGTAGGAGCTGTATAGTATTTATATATAAAAAAAAAATTGATTTTTTTTTTTCTTTTCCGCGGAATGGGGTGGGTGGAACTGTGAAATGGGGTTTGGTGTTACAGTTTTGCCCTTGTCAGTGGCAACCGGTGAGTTTTCTAGTTTTCTTTGCTTTAGTAAAGGTAAAGTTGATAGTTTTTACTGGCAGTGCTGTCTGCATTGGTCAGCATGCATCATGTGCGCAAACCACACGTGTCTAGTACAGGCTCCTTTTTCGGTTTATCATTACGCAAAAAATGCAATGAGAAAAAAAGGGAAAGAAAATAAAAATGGAATGCATGGTTATTTTGTAAGAGAATTTTTATTTTATTTTATAGGTAGTAAATTATTAGTAGTTATGTGTGTGGAATGAATGGTTTGGGTTAGGAAAATGTTTTGTGAGTGGTGAAGATTTTTTTCCCCTCGTGATATAGTAGAAGATTATTTTGTCTAGATTTTGTATTTAAGTCAATTTATAATTTTACATAATCAACTGTCATTATCCATAAACTTATAACCGTGAGGCGTTACTTGCAAGAGATAAAAATTAAATTGAGAAAATAAAAATGGAGAATAATAAAATGATTTGGCTTCATTGTATGTGATCATGCAAATTTTTGTGATAACAAAATGATTAAAATAATTATTTTTAAAAAAATTGTTGATGGTTATTTGATCATTTTTAATGTGATTGTTTATGATTATATGAATTCTCGTGATAATAAAATGATTAAAATCATTCTATTTTTAATTTTCTCATTGTTCTCATTGGTGATTTTCATATTACTATATTCATGATCATGTGAATTTTCATGATAATAATATGATTAAAAATATTTTTACTCCTTAATTTTTGTTGGTGGTTACATGATCATTTTTGAGAACATGATCATACAACTTCTCTTGATAATAAAATAAAAATATTTTATTCCTTAATTTTCCTTGGTGGTTATGTGATCATTTTTGAGGTCATTGTTCATGATCAATTGTTTTCTCATCTCAGTAAAATGATTAAAAATGTTTTATTCCTTAATTCGTGTTGGTGTTTATGTGATAATTTTTTATTTCATTATTCTTGATCATGCATTTTCTCATGATAGTAAGATGGTTAAAAACGTTTTAATCCATATTTTTGTTGGCAATTGCAACATCATTTTCAAGGTTATTGTTCATGATCATGTGTTTTCTCATGACAGTAAAATGATTAAAAATATTTTATTTCTTAATTCTCGTTGGCATTTGAATGATCATTTTCAAGGTCATTGTTCTTGATCATGCATTTTCTCGTGATAGTTAGATTATTAAATACGTTTTAATCCTTAATTTCTGTTGGCGGTTACATGATCATTTTCAAGGTCACTATTCATGATTGTGCGTTTTCTTGTGATAATAAAATGATTCAAAATCATTTTATTCCTTAATCCCCGTTGGGAGTTATCTGATCCTTTTTGGATATATTCAAGTAGTAGTCATGACCATGCAAATCCTCGTGATAATAAAATGGTTTGAAATGATTTTATTCATTAATTCAATTTGGCATTTGCATGCATTTTTTTGGTTTGTTGGCCTATGCGCATGTGCAAGACCTAAGGATATTAATGGACCAATTCATTAATTGAACGAATGTTGGTTTATGGCTTTAAGACCTTTTTAATGCTATGCTTGGTTGTGCAACGAGAAACAAAATAAATGAAAATAAATGAGAGATAATTTGAAAAGGAAGAAATGAAATAAAAATAAAGTTGAATGTCGGGTTGTTTGACTGAAGGGAAATGTGAAAAATAGAAAGAAAAAAATAGTAAAGTTGTTAGATATGAATGAAATGGGAAGAGAGAATTTAAATAGCATATAAAACTATTGTTTTGTCCTTGTATAGTCATGACAACAAGGTGTAAGTAATTGATTAAATTTCATATATAGTTAATTAAATTGGTGAACTTAAGTGATTATGTAACTCAAGTAAAGATTACAATTGAAGCTATAACTTTGAAGTGACAGGACATGTAGGAATAAAGGGTCCAAAGGCATGTTCTCACCTATAACGTCTAGAGGCCATGCTCCCAACTTCCAACGAAGCTTACTATTGGTTTTAAGATTCAAAACTAGCAAAGAGGCATTGATAACAACACAACAAAGTAATCACTATTGCAAATGAAAGTAAAGAGTAGAGTAAAGGTAAAGTAGACTTCTTACTTGTAATAGTAATCAATCTTATATTTACTCTCAAATTGTGCATACCGAAATAACTCACGTGGGTCTCACTAATACAAAATTTAATTATCTCCTACATGCATCTATAGACTCATGCTTTCACCTTCCAACGAAGCTACCATTGGTTTTGAGATTCTAAACTAGCAACACAAATGCATTTATAGCAACACAACAAAACAATGACTGTCACACATGAAAGTAAAAAGTATAATAAGGGTAAATCAAACTTTTTACTTTTAACATTCATTACTCTCATGTTTACCCTAAAAGCGTACAGATCAAAATCACTCATATGGGTCCCATTAATTCAAAATTTAATTCTCTCCTACGTACGTATAGAGACCTATGCTCCCACCTTCCAACGAAGCTTACCATTGGTTTTGAGATTCAAAACATGTTACACGGCAAACCAATCACTATCACACATGAAAGCAAAGAGTGAAGTAAGGGTAAACCAAACTTTTTACTTTTAACATTCATTACTCCTATATTTACCTCCAAATTGTACGGACTGAAATCACTCATGTGAGTCCCACTAATTCAAAATTTAATTATCTCCTACACACATCTAAAGACTCATACTTCTACCTTCCAACGAAACTTACCATCAATCTTGAGATTCTAAAATAGCAACACAAAGGCATTGGTAGCAACACAATGAAGCAGTCACTATCACACATGAAAGCAAGGAGTAAAATAAGGGTAAATCATACATTTTATTTTTAACATTCATTACTCCCATATTTATCTCCCAAATTGTAAAGATCAAAATAACTCATGAGTCCCACTAACTCAATATTTAATTTTTTCCTACATCAGCTAAAACAAATGCACACATCTTATTTTTGTTTGCACGTAATTGTTTTTGCCTGCTGAAACAAACAAAACATATGTGCAATGTTGTGAAATTCGGTCCGACATGTTCGATCGAACCAGTATGATCGGGACCCAATGGTTTAATCGGGCTGGTTTCACTATTGGATCGATCACGCAATTGACTCGGGATAACCTGGTCAAACTCGACCAGGTAGGTCATCGAATCTCGGTCAGGCCAGGTTTTAGATTTTTTTTATTTTTTATAAAAAAATTGAATTTTGGATTATTATCAATTGTTATTTTGAATTTTGTAATATATATGACCTTTTCTTACTCAAATAATGTTAGTTATATATTTATATATAATAGATATATATAATTTTAAATGTTTAATAAATATCAGGTCAAACCAAGTTAATTACTGGTCCACCAGTTGGATCATTGATCCACTGACCCACTACCTCGACCGGATCAATGATCAGATCAGATTTCACAACTATGAATATTTGTTAGATCAACTTAGAACATGAAATGAATGTATTTGGAAGAGGGATCATTAGAAATAATAATACCAAGATAATATAAGTATCATGCGTTTAAAATAATTAAGAAGGCAAAGTATAAGAGAAAAGTGTTATTAAGAACATTAGCATGAGTTTACTCATGCTTGCAGATAGAATTTTTTTTAAATCTGGTCTAATAAAAAATACAAACCTAAAAATAAAAAAATCGATGAAAATTGAATGTCTTTGTTTTTTACCATTTATTGGATAATCAAATGTTCAATTTGGTTTTTGAATGATATTTTAAAAAATGAACCAATATTTTGTCTAATACATATAATTTTTTTTATATTTCATATGTATACTATTACCGTTCTGCATCCAAATATTGACACATATTTGTTTCTCGTTAAACTCTATGAGCTCTATAACATATAATTATAAAGTCATCTAACAATCCAACTCTAAATTGACTTGACTTCTTTGGATGTGTTGCAACAAAAAAGGGTGTATACATTCTGGTTGTACGAAAACAAAACAAGGTTAAACAATATTCTTAAAAATAGACACAAAATCATGTGTAAATTATCAAAAGACTAAACTAAACTAAAACAAAATGTTAAAGATTCTATTTGACAAATTGTCAGCAACACGAAAAAAAACATATTCCAATGTGTATTTCAAACAACTTGCCTAAACATAAATCGAACATTTGACCAATTTATCATTGACATGAAACATTAACAGAAATTTTATGAGCATTGCAATTAAAAATTTGAAGTTCCATAAGTAATAAAATATATCAAATTGTAACATATTCTTAAACGAAATATAAGTATGTAAGGACGTGTGGCTAAAAAATTGAATCATTCAATAATAAAATCACATTTTATCAAACAGACATTTCTTTAAGAAAGTAATCCAAAGTAAATCAAACCACGAGTTGTTTTAATCTTTGGGTTACGTAACTTTTTGGTTCAAAATCAATTCACAAACAACCCTAAGTGCATACATTATGAGAAAAAAAAAGTTTTAAAAAATAATTAAATCATTATTTTTTTAAAAATGTCAATTGTTGGTCATTCTAATACGATAGTTACGATGAAAATTAAGTTTAAAGAATGTGTGTGCCCTAGGTTCAAGATTGATTACAACTAAAAATCCTAAGTTCGATAATGTAATAAAACATTCAAATTATTTTTCTGGATCGGCATAAAAGATTCAAATTGTAATATATTCTTAGACAAAATATAAAGTAAGGATGTGCCGATAAAAAATTAATCATTCAATCTAATTGAAATCACATTTTGCTGACTAAATCATTTTTAAGAAAGTAATTCAAAATAAATCAAACCGCAAGTTTTAATCTTTGCGTTAGATAGCTTTTTGGTTCAAAACCAATTCACAAAAATCCCTACTTGCATGCATTTCGAAGAAAGTAAAAAAATAAAACAAATAATTATTGAAGAATGTCAATTGTTGTTCATTCTATGATAGTTACAATGAAAATTAAATTTAAAGTATGTGTGTGCCCAAGGTTAAAGATTGATTAAAAAGTATGCCCCGAGTGATGTTGCAATGTTTTGTTGTATGACGTGTATTGTATTTAAAAGCTAATCTTTTTCTAAGACAAAATAATCGTCGAAATAAATATACTTGTTTTAACAAAACTTTTTTTAAAACAATAAGTGAATATTTTTTAAAAATTTCCAAAAAAAATAGATTTTTTTCTAAAAAATATTTTTTAGAATCTAAAATAATAGTTATAAAAATTATATATAAAAAAATTTATCATATATTTTACTTTTTAAAATAAAAAACAACGAGGCTTTACATGCGTATTGATAAATTCAGAAATTTTACTTCGCAATGGTAAAAGATATTCGTCAAATACATGTTCGAGTAAAGAAAAAATATTGATTAAAAAAACACTTCAATTTATATGTACAAATTAAAATTAAACACATACTTAAAGTTATGTGATTATTACGATTTACGAAGAAGTATAAGTAATGCTTTAATTATCTGTTCTTTCGCCAATATGATGAATGTAATCCAGAAATATTAAAAAGCATTTTAAAGATATTAATTAAAGAAGTAAAAATACCAATTAATATAATCTGACAGACACAAGCTAGAAATTAATTGGTCCATAAAATTGTTCGAATAAATTTCTCCATAAAATAAAATTAATTTATACATAAATTAATTTAAAAAATTCTCTCATAGACTATCTAAAAAGTGATTTTAAAATTTTATGCAAAACCTAATTTTAGCATATAAAAAAAGTCTATTTCATATATTTTTTTATATTTTCTTATTTTAAAAAATACTCCTAAGTAAATCATCGTAAATTTGTTTATACAAACTAGTCACTAGTGCGGTCAAGATTAAGACCCTTGAATGTGGTAGACTGGTGACCTACAACCTACTGTTTCGGTATGAAAGCAGTTTTACTTTTACCTTTACCGGACGTTGAAAAAATTAAGCGAAACGAGTAATGGGCAATTTTGTAATCTAACCTTCACAGCTACACGGCCTTAAAGTTTTTTTTTTTTTTGTGTTTTCGATGGCTAATGCTTAAAGAAGGTTCACTTTTAATAAAAGTAATTTTTATTTTATTTTTATTCTGAGCATTAATTAGAATTTATTAAAGGTATTGCTTTAAAATAGTTATTAAATGTAAGTATTTTTTATAATAAAAATAATATTTCAAAGTTTAATTAATATTTCAAAATAATCATCACTTTTAAATATATAATTTATCTTTCATATTAATTAGATTCTCTTTTATTTTTTTAATTTTCTCTCTCTACATTAAATAGTCAAAGATGTATTAAATAAATATTTAATACTTATTTATATTTAAATTTAAATCATAAATTATTTATTGTGTCTTGTCTTATTCTAAAATTGTCGTGTAAGAAAAAAAATAAAAATACTTATAGTTTTAATTTTTTAATATAACATTAATTATATATTTTTACTTATATTTTTATAATATAAACGATAAATAAAAAAATCTACAAATAAATTAATATTTATATAAAATTAATTTTATAAAATTATCATTATGTTTTATCTATTTAATTATTTTTCTTAATTAGCATAAGACGATAACTATTTTATAACTAAAAAAAATACTTTAAATCATTAATAAAACACATTTATTTTGTCATTTACGTCAATGTTAAACAGGTCAAATATTAATTGTAATTCATTAAAGATTAGTAATAAATAAAACTATATTTATTTTAAAAACAACTTCACATTAATTATTTAATTGTCTCTTCATTTTCTCTTACCAAAAACACAGCTGCTAAGCTTCTAAGCACTTTTTTTTCTTCTTTGACTTTTGAGCTTCGCAGATAAATATTTCTATTTGTTGAAAAACTATAATAAGGAAAATCAAATTAATTAGTAGGAAATATGAAGGGTTACATATGATTTTGATCTCTTCAATTTGAATGTTTTTTGTTTTTTACTCCTTAAATTTAAACCTATTTATTTTTAATCCATGAATTCCAAAACTTGCTTTTTTTTAATTACTCTCCATAAATAAATAAATAAAACATCCCACAAACCCCAAAATCAATATGAGTTTTTTTTTTTAATGGAGAGGGACTGAAAATTGAAAATTTTGAGATTTTAGGACCCAAAAAAATAAAATTTAAATTTGGAGGACAAAAAGAAAAATGACTTAAATTTGAGGGGAAAAAATATTTAACCTAAATATTAAGTAGTGTGCGGTTAGAAACTAAAAAGTATAAATTTTTATTAAAAAATAAAACAGTATATTTTTCCATGATGTCTAACACAATATTTTAATTGAAATGGCTTTCATGAAATTTTAAGATTTTTTTCCTTTTCAATTTGGAAAACCAAATACAAAAGTTTTAGTTTCAAAACGTTTATTGTTCACAAAATAAAAAAAAAGTTTTATTTTACCGAAGAAAAAAAATTCTCTACTTAAAATTTTACAAAAATAATTTTTTATATATATATATATATATATCAATAATTAATAAATACAGATGTTCTATTAATTTTTTTTAAAAAAAAAACAGAAACTTCTATTTAATATTTCTCAAAATAATAACAAATTCAAAATTTAAAGTTGACCTTTGGTGTCATGTATTTTCTTTCGATCATTTTAAGGTGTCCCTTTAATGTATAGTTTTAGGAATTTTAAATTTGTTTAATACTTTTCTCAAAACATTATTAATTATTTTTTTAGTAAATGTATTTTAATTTTAAAAATGTTATTCTTATAATAACTTTCTTAATTCTTTTTACTGAAATAATTACTTTCTTTATATGCATGTCAAAATTAATGTTGCCAAAAATCTTAGAATATATTTGACTAAATAAAATATTATATTTTTATTTTTGTTAATAATTAAAAAACACCTAATTTAATTTTCAAATATTTATAGAGACATAGTGAAAAAAATGTTTTATTTTCTTTATAGAATTTTAAAAACCATCTACATAGATAGAGAAAAAAACATTTTACCATTATTTATGAAATAAAAAGTATTTTAAAAAACAAAAATAATAATTAATAATGTTTTGAGAAAAGTATTAAAC
>PYAF01003902.1:262440-287977 GCA_007407185.1 Glycine tomentella | reverse complement strand
TTGTAATTTTGTTTTCTTTTAATTCTTAATATGGAAGTTTTGTCTTTTTTTAAATATATATTTGAGTTTCTACATTTTAAAAAATCTTTAATTTTAATCAAATTCTGAATCTTACAATCTTAAGTATTTTTATTTATTTTATTTTACTTGAACTCTATATCTAATATATATCTATATATATATATATATATATTTAGGATACCATCCATAAATAATTTATTAATTAAAATATAAAAAATAAGAGGGAAAAGTATACAAAATTAAGATTTGACAAAAAAGATATAGATTTTCTAAAATAAAAGTTAAAATTGTGAAAGAAAAAAAATTGCAAGTTATAAAATAACGGAGTTTAAAATTACTACAATTTATGATATAGGATACCGTATAGGGTACACTCTACAGTAGAGCTATACGTATGCATTCGTTGACGTTGAGACTTGAGAGCCACGTAGTTTACTTCATAGTATCACGTGGCATCCAATGATATGTCCGCTTCTTATAATTGTTTAGAATAATAAACAATAAATTATAATTTTTATAAAGATAAATCAATTTAAGAGCATATCGTATATAAATATTATTTTAGAGTAAATAATTAGTCCTAAATTTGTAATTCACTCTAACTTTTGTTTTAGGTTTCACAAAATTTTTAAAAAATATCTTAAGCTGCAATTCATTTCATCTGAATAATTAAATTTAATTACTTGTTATTATTTTGATCTTTAAATTAAGTTACACTGTTATATAACTTTGAACAAAAATAACTCACAAATCACAAATTTGGAAAGTGTTTTTTTTATTATTTAAATTTTGTTAATTCTATAGATTCAAGTGATAGTAAAACATAATTTTAAGAATTAAATTGATCATTTATTCTATTTTGATAATTGTAACTTTTGTTATTTTCTTTAATTTTAATAGAATTTAATGGATATACATTGTCAATAGATAATATTTTATGCTATTAATTAATTTTAAAAAAGTTTTTTTTATGATTTTTAACGTGCTTATAATTAAAATAAAAAACTTATTATAATCCATAGTTTGTGGTTTACTATAACAGTGTAATATATATATATATATATATATATATATATATATATATTATCTGTGTGTGTCTTTTTTTTAAGTGAATGTTTTGAAAACATATATTATATAAAAAAAAATCATGTACGATATTAATTAGTTAATATTTTAAGGTCGTATAGTTAAGAAAATTTTATGTGTTGATATATATTAAAATAGGAAATTATATATATACTGGTTGAAGATTTGGACTTTGCTGATGGCACATGCAGATAGCAGAGGCTTATGTCATTAGAGGTCGTGTTGGCTTTGGATTTCTCTTGTAACTTGGTTATCGATCCGTGTAAGCGTGGCTCAGAAAATTTAACATTACTTGCATGAAGACGCATGATTCTTCTTTTACATAACAGGTACAAATGTTTTCATTGTTAACGGAATACAACAGGTACTATAAAAATGTTGAAATCAACTAATTCTTTCATTTTCCCAGCATATACATCTTGTGTTAATTAATTATTAGCAAACTTTTGCATATTGTATAGATATTTTCAAACTTAAATAAAATATTAAAAACAAGAATATTGATAAAATATAAAAATATTATAATGTTAAGTAGTAGTAAAATTAATTAGACTAAATTACAATAATTATCCTTGTAGTTTACTTTTATTATACCAGACATTTCTATTTTTTTGAATCCTTACAAAAATATAGTAATTGTTGATTTTTTGTTTGATTGATTTTTTTTGGAAGTCACTTTATGATATTTTATATGTGAGAAATGTTAAATTGAAACTATCATATGAGGAGTAGATAATTTTTAATGAATTTTTTTTGTCTAAATTATCCTTATTCATTTATTTTAACTTTGCAATTATTCCATATTAAAAAGCTGATGAGAAATGCATGTGTGTAAAATGATTTACATTAAATTTCAACAAATTGAATTAAGATTTAAAGTTCAATTAAGTAAATCAAAAAAGTTGCATGTAATTGAGTATTAAAATAATTATGATAAAATTCTCCATGTCACAATTTAAACATCATTTTTTTATATTTTTTTTCTTTCATAAATAAATGTTTTTTTCTTTTTATTAAATTTACTAACGAAAGTTTCACATAATTAATAGACGAGTTTAAAAGTAATGTAAAAAAAAAGAAATGTAGAGTGTAATAAAAACAAACAAGATGATGATCATTATAATTAAATCAATTACTTACTTTATGATAGATTTATGAAATAATTAGAAATACATTCTATTACATAATATTAAATTAAAGAAACAAAAAATTTAAAATGAAAATAAATGATCTAGATATAATTTAATTCTTATGAAACTATATTTTTTAAATAATTTTTTTAAAAGAAAAATATAATTTAATTCTTATGAAACTATATTTTTTAAATAATTTACACAAACACATTACAAAAATAAAAAATACTAATTTTATTAAAAAATGTTTTTTAAATAAACTTAAACAAATGGGCCCATAATCTCTAATCATCTTAGTTCGGGTAATGTGTGTCTGTTTGACTTTAAATAATATCCTAATTTCAAGTTCAAATTTCATCACTTAACTTGTAAATGTTTTTAACTTAAACATAAATTGACCTTTTTATCTTATAATCATTAGATTCAAATTCAATGGATATCTACAAAAACACTTATGAGTAATTATTAATCTATTAAGATTGACCTAGTGTGATGATGCGGATAATATACTTAAAAAATGAGGATAATCACTATTTACATTTTCTTCTTCTTTGTTTCTTATTCCCGCAAAGAATTCAAGATTCTTTAATTTAATTCAATTGCACATATTTTACAAAAAAAAAAAATCATTTGATTGTTTTATTCATGTTTCAATGCACTTTATCTTTGTTTTCTTTTTCTCTTGGATTCTTCAGACAATGGATGTATTATATGTGTCAGCCAAATGAAGAAACAAAAGGTTAGTCACAACCACATGGTGTTCCTGAATTTTGGGAAGACGAAGGCGTTTAGGTTCAGTTGAGAGAGAAAACTTCCTCAACCGCCATCTTCATATTCAAGGATCAACCCAAATTAAAGTACCATAATAGTGGAAAGCATCATTAATTCCATGCCCATTTAAAACTAAGGTCAAAACAGTACGAGACGTAGTTCCACTTCTAATAATAACTCAATGAATGCCTAGCTATATCACAAATCATTTTAAGTCACACGTTTAAATCCCAGATGGAAAACGAAATGGGTCTTACACCATCTCTCAATAGTCATGCAAGTAAATCATAATTTAAATTTTACTTTAAATGTCATATTTTTTTAATCTTAAATTCTAACAATTTTACATGGAATTTACCTAATTGCGAACCAAAAGTTGGTCAAGACAATATCTTTTTTTAAATAAAATGCTCCCGTCACTGATTATTGATTAACCGTATCAAATATCAAATACCACTATTAATTAAATCAAATTCAAAGAAGCGAGTAAACTACAGTTTGACCTTATCAACTTAGACACGTGGAGTACACGCTTGCTTTTGTCAAAAGAGGTACGTTTTTCACATTGTATATTTTGTGGGATCAATTAGACAATGAAACATCATTATGATCAAGTGGGCAAGAAGATATACCATAGACAAAATATTAGGTAATCTTAAATTATAATTTCGATTAATTTTTACATGACTAATAATTAAGTATTATTTATTTATTTTATAAATTAAAAATTTAAATATGTGTTATATAAAAATGATCAAGATGAATAAATAATAGTATAAGATTAATTAATAATTTCTCTGCCAAGACAGTAGAACAAAACGTCCGCAGTGTTGACTTTATCTGGCTTTGCTGACCTATGACTAAGATTTCAACGGCTGTGATCTTTTGATAAAAAAAACATCGTCATATGTGGTCCCACCAGACCCATTGGGGGCCCACTTGGTAGCTGTCTCCCGTACGAAGGCAAGAAATGGGTGGTCCATGGGCTGGGTTGGAACTTTAAATGAAAAAAACCATGGCCCATGCCCAATCCACTATCTATTTCAATTAGAAACGAGTCTTGTGTCATAATATTGAGGTAGCATGGAAGGAAACTAGGAAAATGATAACATTCATTTATTCATGTGCTGTTGAATGACCTGTATTTAACTAATTGTTTATGATTATTCACTAGAATACAAAGATTCAAGTTACATGTGAGTGAAGTTAACCAAACAATGGCAAACAGTTCGATTTTCATGATTAATTAGCTTTTGTTGTTAATATTGTTTAGGGAGTGCCAGCTGAAGCGGGAGCCTATTGATTTCATATTCTGATTTTAGGAAAGGGATTAAACCATGTAAACGAATTCTAGTTTTCTCTGCTGCTTATTATGATTCCAAACAACTTTTTTTTTTTTTTTTTTTGTTTTTACTATTTCCTTCCTTGAAAAACAAAGGCCAAAGAAACAAAAATAGAGACTCAAAAGTTTCTTATTTAAATTTTTAAGATGATGCAATATATTATGAGTTCGTCACCTCCTAATTCCTATGCATTAATTTTTTGAATTTCACGTATTCGCAGCTAGCTTATGCTTAATAATTATTGAGCTATAAAAATAAAAGGTTTAAACAGTTTCTTTTTTTTTTTTAATCACGTGCTGTTCATTCCCAACAGCAGGAAGTAATATTCTTCCTTACACGAAATAAAAAATATCGTGTGGTCTAGATTTATAATGTGTTTATAATCTCGATCAACATTTAGATGATATGTAGTTACATTTTTTAATTTACAAGAAAAAGTAATTAATAAAACTTGACTATATAATATATTAAGATTGTTCAAGATCATAAACACGTAGTGATTTCAAATTATACAATATTTTTTCTTTAAACAGAAACTTTAAAAATAGAGAAAAGCAGAATGTAGATGCACATAAATCTACACTAACGTCTCACTTGTAATAACCGGTTCAATTATCAACAAATCCTTACGCCACTTGATCAAGTTGATATTTTTTTAAAACCCATTTGTCATATACATAAGGAGTCAAATGTGTGTTCATCTATTATTTTTTCAGACATCGCCATATTAGAAGAAAGTTCGCCACTTCCTATGCATTAATTTTGGAATATTTGATGATATTCGTAGCTAGTTGGTTAGAGAAATTATGTTTAGTCATGAATTAGGCTATGAAAATAAAAGGTTGAAATAATTAAAAAAAAAAAGAATAGCCTATGATATATTATTCATTACGAATGGTAGGAAGCAAGTAATATTCTCAACTAAAAAATAAGGTGGAGAAAGTTACGTTAACTTACGAAGAGCGAAAAGATAGATGTCCACAAATTTACATAATCGTCTCACTAGTAATCACCGATTTATCGACAAATCCTTTCTAGTTTATAATTTAATCCACTTTTACGCCATTGGACAAGTTGTTGATGAAGTTGATATTTTTTTTTAACTCAATTGTCGCACTACACACCACACCAAGTTCAGTTAATCTAATTAATTCTGTTCCTAACTCTTTGATTCCATTGGCACTAATATTAATTGATGTGCAACACTCATGTTCATGTAGCACCGATTGAAAGCCATTGATATTTGCATGGGTAAAAATGGGACACTTCTAACTTTTCTCATGCCTAATAAAAAGTAGATGTTTTGTCCTTTTCTGCGATGCAATTTGTTGCAAAAATCCAAATTGAGAACAGACACACTCTCCCCTTAACAAAATACATGAATCTTCCATATTTCTTTTTCTTCTTCTTTTTTTGGTCCTACACGAATCTTCCACTTAATTACTGGTACAGTTCTCATAGAACTACAGGGTTGCTTTCTCAGTCCATGATAGTGATGACGTCCAAATTTACACCTTGGTGATGAAAATGATGGGGGATTGCAAGTTTCACTAGCAGCCCATGAGCCCAGATCCAAATGTCCAGCTCTAGTTATCAGTGTATCTAATTGAAGATAAGAGTAATCATTGATATTCATATTGTTTTTCACCTCTTAATCATGAAGGCCCACAGCCATCGCCATCTTTACCTTGTAGGCTTGCACCATGCAATTTTGGTCAAACAAATTAATCCATGTTTCCAATGACAAAAATTGATCACCCATCTTGTATATATTACATGTGTAGTATCATGAAGCCACAAAAATAAATAAAAAACATCAATCACATCTTATTAATTACTTTTGTCTTTTAAAAAAAAATAATTTCCGTTTTAGAAGTTTTTTATGTTAAATTATTCATTCTCTCTATTAAAAATTGATAATATACTAACTATTTTTTATTTATTTTATTTTACTTTTTGAATATCATAACTAAATAGTAGTTCGCTAGTGAAATAACTGATGACATAATCATGCAACTTTATATTGTATTTTTTTTACTGAATATTATAATTATTTTAAAATAAAGGGAGTATGTGAAAAAGCTTTATTGGGTCATGGAATCTTTTCAAAATGATACTATGAAGGTCCAGAAAAATGAGATGAGACGCAGATGGATTCCATGAAACTTTAGTATGTGGTATTTATAATATTTGGTGACCCACTCCGAACATTTAAGCATTTATTTATGTACTTGTTGATACTGAAAGTGGCATTTTTATAGAGAAATTTTTGTAAGAACTTTATTAATTCGAAACACGTTTTATACTCGCAATGCATTTTCAAAAAAACAAAACTGGTTGCAATCTATTAATTCGAAATACGTTTTATACTCGCAATGATCACTCAACAGAGTTTTAGCCATATTATATAACATAAAATTAGATATTCCGACTGAACATTTATATGTGAAACTTTTTTTTAATAAGAAGTTAACACTAATTACACCATCCACACTTTGACCGGAGGTTTCAAATAAAAATACAGATGGTAAATTTCTTATTCAGTTATATGAAACCTGATATTCAGTTATATAAAAATACATAAGAACTCAAGAAATTGTAGCCCATAGATCTGTGCTTAATTTAATAGAAAAATTTGGGCCAACATGCCAAAGTGTCCTGCTTATCAAACTCATGTCCAAAAATCTGTTTCATTTTCATTAGGGTGTTCATAGTTTGAGTATTTATATAACTATAATGATAACTAATTAATAATTAAATTATAAGTGAGTATTATAATTATAATCATAATTAGTTATAATTGGGAATAACCAGTTATTGTTTATGAATAAATTAGTTATATAACAAGTTATATCTAAAATCAATTATATAATTGGTTATGAATGAATAAAAATAAGTAATTTGAAATGACCATTTTTATAAAAATAGTTATAATTAGTTATAATTTTATAATTATAACTATTTTTTAAATAAAAAATTATTTGAAATAATCATAACTATAAAATTGACTATACTTTTATAACTACTTTTATATAACTAGTTATAGTTATAATTATTTTTTAAAACTAGTTTTTTTAGCTGCCCTAATTTTCATGGTGTTTCTCGGATTGTAGAAGTGTCCCGGTTAGTAGTAAACACCGTTGGGCTAAGTACTTCAGTTCAGCCCATTTTGTTATGGGCATCATAATACTCAATTTTCAATTTCTTTCTACTTTTCATCTCGTCATTCTTTTTTTTTTTTATATATATATAAAGATTTTTACAAGTCAGAGAAATAATTACGTTAATTCTGATTGCTATAAACAATAAAAATATGCTAAAAAATGTTTAAAGCAAAGTTTCATTTATCTTTTTTCTTCTTTTGGATGAGTTGGCAAACTCTTAATGGGCTGTGAGGGTCACACATATCCTATTAATGGGTGTACAGTTCTACAATAATCAAATTTGACTTTGTTAAAGTGAGTGGAGTAATATAAAAGGGTAAATGCAAAACTTTAACGAGCGTCTATTTTTCCAGTGCTGCAAATTTTCAGTGGAAGAAAAATACACGCAGAGCTTTGGGTGTGGTAAATTTTATAGGTTAAGTGATATATCTATCTCCTATTGAAACTTTTCCAAAGAGAATCCACACACAACTATAATTATTGATAAAAAAAATCAATGAAATAAATTTTATCATGGTTGTTATACATGTCTTTTTATCTGTATCTCAATTGTTAGTTTTCAAATTAACAGTTAAAAAATTTTACTTAGATCTTCATTGTTACATCCTTCACTTTAAGGGAATCAAATGCCTATTTCCATTTCTAACCAATTCCTTTAGTTTCTCTCTTTTAATATTTTTAATCCAAAAAAGAAGGTTTTTTTTTTTCTTCTCCCTCTATTTGAATTGAAAAAACCAAGGGATGCTTTCCCATTTATCCACATCAATATAAGATGTCTTTTTTGTATTGCTTTTGTGTTTAGAGATTATAAGAAGAAAAAAGCAAAAGACAATAGGGAACACCTAATGATACACACGCGACAAGCAGCTTGAAAAGAATTCTCATGATGTTGGGCCACGGTTGGCAAACCAATTTATTTTCAAATGATACTTTCTGTTTTTGTCCAGCTATGAAGCTTTGTTGAAACGTCTAAATTAGCTTTTTTCAAAATTTCAATTCAACCTTCATCATTTCAATGCAGATTGTCTTGCGTCATTGCATGGCCAATTTCAGTTTTGATGCATCCGCAAATTTGAATTCTCAGTACGACCAGCCCTGTACATTTATTGGGAATCTTGCAAGAACTAAGCCAGCTAAAAGTTTACATCAATAACTTGAGGCTAAAATTTATTATTTTTATTTTTCCATGTCTCAATGGTTTGGATAAGAATTGAAATCACGTTGCATATGAAAGTCACTTTTCAAATCATAAATGTCAAAACAATTATGTCATAATATTCGTCTAAAAATTAAATATAATATAAATTAAATAAGTAATTAGAAAAATGATGTAAATTGGCAAATATTTAGGAAAATGGGGCACTCAAATACGTCCATTTGGGACGTGTTTAAACACGCCCAAATGGGGCGTATTTGAGGAGAGCATGACACGTGGCAGGCAAAAAAGGGAGTGTGGGGTTTTCGCGGTGTTTTCGTAAATTACGGAATGCCATAACTTTTGACTGGGACGTCCGATTGATGCGAAACCGGTGGCCACGCGCTCGAAATTGAGAGGAGAAGGCCTGGGCAAGTTCTGAAGGGGACTTGTCCAAATTTTTTTCCCAAAAGAGGCCTTTAAGTGCCTCAAATTTGTGTTTTAATCTTCGGAGCCCTAAAAAAATTTTTGTGTTCTGATATTTTATCTATTCAATTAGTGAATTGCAAGCTATTATTTGTTTATCTAATTACTTCTTTTAATTTTAAGCATTTTGACATAAAATACGTCTTCATCGGATATTGCTATGAGAAATTACGACTGTTCAAAGTTATATGCATCGTCAAATCTATACTACAATTTTGGATTATTTATGCATTTGTTTAGGGTTGTGGGTTAATTAACTGTTGGATTTGGTTAATTGTTTAGGGTTCAGGGCTTTGGGTTAATGATTAACTGTTGGATTAGGTTAATGGTTTAGGGGGATAAGGTTTATGTGTTTAGGGCTAAGGCGTAGTGTGTTTGGATAATTGGTTAGTGTTGATGGTTTTAGTATTAGGGGTTTAGGGCTTTGGGTTAATGATTAATTGTTGATGTTCGTTAAGTTGATGGGGTGTACATAGTAGTCCTTGCCATAGCGTGATTTGATTCCGCAAGAGCCATGACCACAAGGATTACTCTGAGAGTAGTTTGCGAGAATTAAAGGGTTACTCTGACGACCATGAGCATGAGCTGATGAAGAAGGTGAATGGGAGAAAGACATGATCACACATCTTCTTTCTTGTTCTGTTTTGCATATTCTCTGTGTATATGATGATGGACTTGGCACAAGTTGAAACAATGTACGTTAAGGTTGTTGCTGTACATTTTTAAATGATTTTGGTTTAACAAATGCATAAATAATCCAAAATTGTAGTATAGATTTGACGATGCATATAACTTTGAACAGTCGTAATTTCTCGTAGCAATATCCGATGAAGACGTATTTTATGTCAAAACGCTCGAAATTAAGAGAAGTAATTAGATAAACAAAGAATAGCTTGCAATTCACTAATTGAATAGATAAAATATCAGAAAACAAAAAATTTTTTAGGGCTCTGAAGATTAAAACGCAAATTTGAGGCACTTAGAGGCCTCTTTTGGAAAAAAATTTTGGACAAGTCCCCTTTGGAACTTGCCCAGGCCTTCTCCTCTCAATTTCGAGCGCGTGACCACCGGTTTTGCGTCAATCGGACGTCCCAGTCAAAAGTTATGGCCTTCCGTAATTTACGAAAACACCGCGAAAATCCCACACCCCCTTTTTTGCCTGCCACGTGTCATGCTCTCCTTAAATACGCCCTATTTGGGCGTGTTTAAACACGCCCCAAATGGGTGTATTTGAGTGCCCCATTCTCCTAAATATTTACCAATTTACACCATTTTTCTAATTATTTATTTAATTTATACTATATTTAATTTTTAGCCCATAATATTCATCTAAAAGTTCGTTAGGATTGAATTCAATTACTTCCCAAATACACATTAGTACTAGACAGTAGACATTGCAGCTTAGGAATCACAGTGGTTCCAGGTGGATACTCATTGGATATCGTTAACTAATCTGAATTATACACATTTTATTTTGTTTTTGGATCCGTATTATACATATGAAATATTATAAGAAATCAATATGCAACCTTTCATTTATTGTTTTACAAGGTGACTAAAACTTTAGAATTTGATATCTTTGGTTTAACTGTATTGTAATACTTGATCTTAAAATTTTAGAATATGAGATACCCCTGAATACGTGATTTCTATTCTTCACCAATCAGACAATGTATATCTATCCTGATAGATCCTGCCATGGATTTATCGCACGGTTGCAGTCACGGGATAAATGCTGAAGAAAAAGAAAGAAAATAAGACAACCCCAAATATTTGTCTAGTTTTTTTGTCCTGTTGTAATGATCATAGCATGGCTTCTGTGCAGTACCTACGGACTGTTTGTTGTACACCAAAATGAATTTTCTATATAAAACTACGTATACCCATTATCCATAAGTTTCTCAATGCAAAAATAAAAGGATGAATGTTTTATAAGAAATATTATATCCAATCTTATCCTTTTATATATATATATATATATATATATATAAATTATTTCTAAATTTGATCTCATAACCAATAAATCACAAAAATATAATTTATTTTATTATTGTAACAGGTCTCATCCTCAAATAAATTTTCTATATCATAGACACATGTATTTATTGAAAAAATCAATTTAAATACACATGTCAATCGTTTTACAATTCAAAATTAATTCTGTCAAAAGATCAATTCTTTCCCACATTAAAACAAAAAACACTTCGTTTGAAGATTTGGTTGCTCAACCAGCTAAGTTTCTTGCAGGATATAACACTACCGCCTCTATCCACATGGGTTTACCAAATATTTGACTGAACAAGATATTAAAAAATTTCAAAGGATTCAACAGACAGCATCACTCAAAAAGGAAAGGAACCTTCGAAAATATACTTATCCTCTTCTAAACACAACATTTTATACAAACATTCTTAATTATACAACATGAAAGATATACTTCCACCATACCTTTGTCTTTGATAATAACTTTCCCCCCTTTTGACAGCACCACCATCACGCTCTTTCTAACAAACCATCCTTCCACCAGTTCTTACAAATGGATCACCTGCACAAACACATTCTCTATTAAGCACATAGAGCTTCTTTTTTTTTTTTTTTTTTTTTATAAGATATTATCCAAGATGGATAAATACCCAAAATTTCTACACCCAAAACCTCAAACCACTAATCCAGAGGCTGCTGCATCGTCACAACAAGGGGACTTGTGACAGTATGCTTCCCATCAGACCAAACTATGGAGCCACTCTTCACACTAGAACCACCCGGAGAAAGCTTAACAGCCCTAATTTGAACCCTAACAAGAAAGTTGAACTTCTGCCCCACCCTCCTGAAATTCAAGGTGTCCGGCTTCACCGTGACTACCGTTCCACGTGGCGGCTTAACAGTGACCTTGTACACTGAATTAGGGTCCCCTACATTGGTCACAGTCCTAATAAAATGTGTAGCCATTCTCTTCTTTCCATATAGCTGAAACACTGCAGACAATGAAGGGTAATTGAGGTTCCCAGAATGTCCTGCCCTTATAGCCCCACTGCAATCAGCATTCCTCCTAGTGATGACATGGATAGTGTTGGTGGTGTAATTTGAATTACACAAGAAATTCACATAATCATTAGTGGAGATATCATAAACCAACCCAGGGTTCATGGCCTTCACTGGGTGAACATGGCCAGCACCATAATCAAACACTGAAGAAACATTACCAGTGGACTCATCCAACATGGGATCACCCTTGTTGTCCACAGTGTAAGCAGTGGTCATCAAAGCAGACCTAATAGCAGCAGGACTCCAATCAGGATGTGCTGCTTTCAACAAAGCAGCCAAACCAGAAACATGAGGACAAGCCATTGAAGTCCCAGAGAGGATGTTGAACTCAGTCCTGCGTCCATCAGAGGGTACCCCAGAGGGTCCAACATGATCAGGCCAAGCTGCAAGAATGTTCAACCCTGGGGCTATAACATCAGGCTTCAAAATCTCTGGGGACTCAGGGTTTGGCCCTCTTGCTGAAAACGATGCCACCACAGGTGCTGGCCTAACCCCTAGTCTTGTTCCCTTGAACACGATTGTCGCTGTGGCCGGCGTCCGCGAATTCCCGACGTAACTCCGGATTTCGTCCCCGCCAGTGGCGCCAACCGCCGTGGCAGGTAATACATGGCAATCAGCTACTAATCCTTCACCATCAAACACACCATTGGCCAATATCATGCCAACTCCTCCACTTTTCTTAACTTGTTCACCTTTGGCAGCTCTTGAATTAATCCCTCTATCACACACAACAATTTTTCCTTTTACAAACTTAGGATCCAAGGAACCTTCTAAACAAAGTGATGATGAATAACCATCACCACCACCGCCAAATTCTCCAACACCTGCATATACAATTGGATACATTCGACCCGGAGTTAGACCCGGTCCACCATAAATACTAATTCCAGGTACTATTTTTCCACTTCCAAGCTTCACATTCGCCGGAAAATCTCTGTCTAAGGTTCCGGCACCAACGGTGGTCACCCAGGGCGCCACATTGGTCACCGTGAGTCCGCCGGGACCACCGTTTCCGCCGGAGGCCGAGACAAAAACGCCGGCGGAAGTGGCGCCAAAGGCGCCTATAGCAATGACATCGAGATGGTAAGGTACTACAACACTTCCGACGCTCAGCGACGCCACGTCGACGCCGTCGGACACGGCGGCGTCGAAGGCGGCGAGAATGTCGGAGTCAAAGCAACCGCCGATCCAGCAGACTTTATACACCGCGAGCCGCGCCTTCGGTGCCATGCCGGCGGCGACGCCCTTGGCGTACCCTAACGTGGACGCCGGCGAGACGTATCTCCCGGCGGCGATGGACGCCGTGTGCGTGCCGTGGCCGTCGGAATCTCTCGGCGAGCGGAACTCAGTGGTCTCGTTCATCTTCCCGTTGGTGGCCTCGTATCCGCCGGAGAACCACCTCGCGCCGATGAGTTTCCGGTTGCAGGAAGTCGCCGGAAAATTTTGTCCCGCGACGCACTTTCCCCTCCATTTGGCGGGAACGGGGCCGAGGTCGCGGTCGTTGAAGCTCTGGCGCTCCGGCCAGATTCCGGTGTCGAGAACTCCGATGACGAGATCCGAGCCAAAATCGGTCTCGTGGAGCAAGCCGGTCCTGTCGGCGGTTGTTAAGCCGAGAAACTGAGGGGAGCGCGTGGTGTGAAGGGAACGAACCTGTTCGGGAATGAGAGTGATGACGTGGCTAAGTGATTGCAGCTTCTGCGCCTCTGAAGGTGAGAGCTTTGCAGAGAAACCGTGGAAAACGGTGTCGTAGGTGTGGATAACTGAAGCGGTAGTGGAAATGGAAGAGAGGGAAGAGACGTACCAGTGTTTGTGGGTTGGGAATATGGAAGGCTTGGTTTCGTGGTGGACTTGGATTATGAAAGTTTTACTCTTTTCTTGGTCGGAAGTAGAAGAAGTGAGTGTTGCTATGAAGAAAAAGGGGAGAATGAGGAACAAGGGAAATGGAGCCATTGAAGTCTCAAGTAGTGAAGTGAAGGACAATAACCGCTTTGCTCTTACCAATATTTAAAGGGGAAAAAGTCACTTAGATCAGCTGCATGTGTTTGGTGGAGCAATGAACGTTTATTTGTTTAATATATATATATATATATATATATATATATATATATATATATATATTTTTCCTTTCACCCTGAATCAAATTTAGTCTTTGTTTGATTGTCGGGAATAAATTCATAAATATTTTTTTAAGGAATAATATGAGTTTCACTTTTTTTTTTTTTATAATTCTACACAACCAAACAAATACTCATTGTTTGGTTTTTTTAATCATATTGTTTGAGCTTTTAGAATAAGATATCTTTGGAGTTTTTTATTTGATGGTCAAAATTCAAGTTTGAAACTTATGTAAATATTTTTTCTTTTAGTTAAAGGAAGGAAAAAGTAACGTGCTGATTGTTTTTTATTGATAAAATTAATAGTTAATATTATAAAATAATTACTTGTGGTGAGTGTAACAGTAGGACAGAAATGCAAGGTGTTTGAGTGTAGTTTCTTCATAAACTATTGTTACAGTGACATGTTTTCTCTGATTTGACACAGAAAGTAGAAACAGCTGTTCAGATTACGTTTACCAATACATTTTGGGAAAGCCTTTTTTTCAATTTTAAATAAAGAATGCATGTCAGAACCTGGAAAATACACGTACTACTTTTTTAAAAGAGAATAAATACGTACTCATTAGGATCCGTTCAGTTAAGTGAGAAAAAAATAGATAAAATTTTAAAATAAAATAAAATATAAAAATATGAATTTAATAATATTTTATTATTTACTATTTCTTTTTTCACTCTATTTTTCTACAAACAAACACATCTTTATTATTCCGAAAATAAAAAAAGGTATATACTTAACAAAATTTGCTGTAGACAAGGTTTAACTGTTTGAAGTTATTGTCAAAATTGTTTACATCATTTTGTAATCATACACTGAACGATAAGTTGTTGAATTTATAATAATTATTTTAAAAATAATATATAAGATAAATTTTCATTTTATTGACAGGATAGCAATCTATTCGAATTGATAATACATATAAAAATTAAATTCTTTGCCATTTTTCATGAGAAATTGATACTTCTACGTCTTATTTTTTTTGTGCAACCAGCTTTGGCAATTAATGCTCCAATAAACAATTGTAGCCCCATAATTGGGTCCATGAATTACGTTAACCATCCGTGGCATAGGACTAAACTAAGACCCCTTCACCAAGTCCAAACAATCCATTTATATACACTCAAGTACCTTGTACCCCATTACAACAAAGTAAAATTGAAATTGAAAATCTACTCTAACCTAAAACAAGGTCCACCACTCCACCCTTTGCCTGCAATTGCATTCCCTTTTCTACCAAGTGTATTATCCTCAGCCATTGTTAATTCTTTTTGCGGTATAAATTAAGAGTGGGTTTTGTTTTCTAATAAAGTTTTTCCATGTGTCCAATTAAATTAACAATGAATTTCATCAGCGTGTCTATATGCTTAAGGAATCAAATTATTCATCAACTATGTGAAACATTGTTACTTTCATTCTTTTTCAATCCAGCCAATGTCATAAGATGAAAGTAATGTTCAAAATTGTACATAGAATACAAAGTTATATGAACTAAATTTACAAATAAAACCATTTAAAGGACGAGAAATTACGTACTCTATAGATACATTAGGTGGTAAGGTCATGAATCATGATAACTGACATGTACAACAGATTGAAAAAGAATACATGTTGGATTCTTGTGCCCTTTTGGTTTTTGTCGCAGGCCCATCAATGCTCATCATCTTCATCTAGTGACACAATGTCTGGAAGTAAAATGAAAACGTGGAAATAGAAGTATTTATTTTATTTTTAAATGAATTGAGTACGTAGGAGGAAAGAATGTAAAAATAAAGTGACATATATGATAAATGATACTCATCAAATGCATGAGTGAAATTATTTAAATTTAATTAGTAATTTTATGTTCAAATTATGATATATAATTGTCTTAAATATTTAAAGTAAAAGTTTTACTGCATATAATAATTCTACTTGACTTTATATTTATCTTTTGTGGATGATACTTATAATATATTTAATTAAAATAAATTATTTGTGTAAACACATACAAACATAATTATTAACTTATGTAAGTTTATATTTAATACCAGTAGTGTATATTTGAAGAGTTATACGACTAATAGATATATAATGATTTATAAATGTGTTATTTGATAATAATTTTTGTTATGTGCATTATATATTTCATCACTTATTTAATATTTTAAAAATAAAAGAAAGTAAGACTAAAACTCGAAACTAATCCAACCAAAACAATTTTAGACTGGATGGAACTATATTATATTTTAATTTTAAACAAAATAGATTGGATGGTGAATTAAGAAAATTGAAGTGAATAAATCATATGATTTTTGTAAAACACTCTTTGCAGTCGCAGGTAGCAAGCGTACTGGGTAGGGTTGTTGAAAAAGTTTTGAAAATGAAAGATAATTACGGGTGGAGAGATAATGAAAGTGATAAATGATATAAGTTTTTTTTATAAAAAAAAAAAGGAGAGGTGATAATGGAAATAAATAATGGGGAGAGAAAAACACTCTTAACATGTACATGCATTGCATTCACATTTTAGAAAAACCTGTGATATTAATAGCTTATTTAAAAAAATGATAAAATAAAAAATTGTTTGATATGAATTTTTTAATTTTAAAAAGCAATATATCCATTTTCAATTTTTAAAATAAAAAACAAAATATCTTTAAACTGTTTTATTTTTTTACTTGTACTTTTTTATTACTTATATTCTTCCTTATTTTATTTCATCCTTCCACCTTCTAATTACTCTCTAAAAAATAATACTAAGAACATTGTATGAAATAATTTTAAAAACAAAAATACAATCAAATACATCCTTTTTCTTCCCTTTAAGAAATTATTTCATGTCCAAATTATGTTTTCTCAAGGCTGCGGGCCAGCAAAGATACAACAGTTTCTGAGTTGAAAATAACTCGCAAGTTCGATAACATGGATTATGGAACGAACATAGAAGAAGTCCATGTCGTGATTGATGCCAATTAATGAGTCTTTTCAAAACTAAGAAGTTCAAATTTGTAGAGTAAATATTTGATTACATTTTTAATTCTCATACTATGAATTTTAGCTGAATAATTTTTTTTATTAATTTTAATTACTCACATTTAATTTTTATATTTTCAAATTGTCGAAATTTAGTTTTTCATCCCGAAATCTCAACTAATAACTAATAGAAATGTAATAAAAATATTATATATTATTGATTTATATGTATTTACTCAGAAAAATATACAAACTATTTTTACAGCAATATACAAACTATTTTTAAAAAATAAAAAATGATTTTCATCTCACTTTTTTATATAAGTATTTTATAAATGTTTTATTTAGTAAATCATATAAATTAATTTTACATTGCCCATTTTTTCTATTAAATACAAATTTAAGATGGGAAACTTATTTCAATCATTAAAAAAAACTCTATATAAATGAAATATAATAATTAAAGTTGTTCTTACAAACTTTTTGAGAAATCCTTTTTAATTTCACAACCTAAGAGAGTCCTTGAGTACGGGTGTATGATGACGTATTTTTTTTTTTTTGGTTAATGGTGTTCTTAACTTTCTGTATATTCTTACTGTCTCAAATTAAAAGATTTTTTCATAAAATATTTTTCTAATTTTGTAGATATATTTTATTTATATATTTTTATTTAATTATTCATTCTTCAGATATTAATAAAAATATTAAAATGAATAAAATAAGAAATTTTTTATTTTGTAATGATAATATAATTAATTGGTAAATTTAATATGATCGATTAACAAAAAACATCTTTAATCCTTGTTACTTAATGGGTTGCTTATATTTAGACACATTATTTAAATTTTTTTTATCGTTCAAGATAATTTAGTGTCATATTAGATTACTTAAAATTAAGTTTTATTACTTATGGGTAAAAAAATATTTTTTTGTTATTTAAGGATCATTTAAGAGAGATAATTTATTAAAATTATATCATTAAGACAAAATATATATAAATTGCTTAACTGTGATATTGTAAAAATCAATTAATATAAGATAAACAATTTAAAATAAGTTGCTTAAATTACACCTATTAAAATGCTGTAAACTAACTATTAACAACTGAGGAAGTATAACTAAAATGAGAAAGTTGGTTAATTCGGAGATGGAGTGATTGATAGATCATTAGGATGGACAATTGATGGCGGGTTGTTGTAGTGGTGTCTATTGAAATTGTTGTGTATATGAGATTTTTGCTTCGTAATGAATATTACAGGAATTGTGGCATGGTTGCATACTATGAGGATCGAGATATGGGACAACACAACGAAACTAATTGATTTTGTTTTCTTATTGTTCAAATGAATGACGTAAATTAAAGCAGAGTAGTAATTGAAATGCAGTAAAAGGATTAGCTTTTCTCACAGAATGAAGCAATGTAGAGACATGTCTAGAGGTGTGCCCGTGGACAAGCACGAGTCTCCATGCCCATCAGTTCCTCTACATTTATTGTGCTAGGGACAATCCAACAGAGATTACGATTAAACTTAATTTTTGTTATTCAGTCGTCTATGACCACCTCTCATGTTGAAGGGTACATATCCCTAGAAGTCATGAATGTTTCAAAGTTGAAGTGGTTTGAGTTGGTGCAATGAATTTCATCATCAAGGTATAAAAAATAAATAAAAGAGACGTAGACTAAAAATATAGAAATAAAAGTGTGATTAAACTAAAAGTATAAGAAGATACTCTGATTAGAGAGAAATTGTTAGCTGATTTTTAACTATCAAATAGTTATAGTCTTGGCCTATCTCTATAATACAGTATATATTTAAGTTTTTAATTTATAAAAAATCTCTCTAATATCAAGTATAAGAAAAAAAAATACATTTTTTTCATCTTAAATATAAGAAAAATTCAACTAACTTAATCTTATTTAATATAATATCTCTAAAATACATTTTATTTAATTGGTGTGTTAATTTCAATGATTCTTTCTTATCCTTAATATCAAGTTTCAATGAAAAAGAAAAAATATATATTTAATTAAAATTAATATAATTAAACGTGATTAATTAATTTTCTTAGTTAGTTAGTATGCTATGTCTTTCCCCTTATACTTCTTCTATTTCAAAATATAAGTAATTTTAGGAAAAAAAATTGTTAAAAAAATAAGTCGTTTTACAAAATCAATACTACATTGAATATTTTTTTTTCAAAATTATATTCAATCAATATTTCATGCATTAATTTAATTATGGTAAACTCTTTTTCCTAAGTCACTAGTATTTATGCATTTATATCATTAATTCATTCCTAAAATTATTTGCTTTTTCACATGCAACACATGATACGTACAATGGAGTTAGGTGAAGTGAAAAAGATTTTAATCCATCAAGTATGTATATGAATGTGTTATTATTAATGAAAATTCACTATTTAATTAGATATAAAATAATATATTAGAAAAATCACTAATATTTTTTATGAAATTCAATAAATTAATTAATTCTTTAATATTTGTACAATTACTTTAAACAATTTATATTTTGGGAACAGAGGAAGTATTTAAGATAAGAGAAAGTATGTGTTATATGAAGATTAATTGAAATTATGACAATTTTGAAACATCTTCTAACTTTTCCAAATTTGGTGGAACCCAGAAAAAAGTTTGATCTTCGCATCCACGGCAAAAAAATCAAAATAATACAATTTAAATAAAAAATTATCAATTTGGGACTGTTTGAAAAATATTTACACTTCTGGGGCAGTTGGTCACGCCCAGAATTGGGCATGACCGGTCACGCCCAAAACCAGGCGTGACTAAGGGGGCAGTCACGCCTGGTTTTGGGCGTGACCGGTTATGCCCAATTCTGGGCGTGACCTAATTCTGACACGTGTTATGCACAGATGGAGCGATGCGTATATAAACTTCGGAAGGTCATAACGTTTGAAATTGAGAGGAGAAGCCTTGGGCAAATACCCAAAGGGGATTTAGCCAAAAAAAATTTCCAAAAAATGCTTATAAGTGCCGCAAAATTATGATTTAATCTTCGAACTTCTAAAAATTTTCTTGTTTTCTACTTTTTTAATTATTTAGTCAGTTAATTGTATGCTATGTTTTATTTTTTTAACTACCTCTCTTAATTTCGAGCGTTTTGACATATCGTACACCTCGATCGGACGTTTCTATCAAAAGTTAGACCATTTGAAGGACATATCGTACGTCATTGTAACTTTTTTCGATATTCTAAATTTTAAATGGTTTTGTTTAATATTTTTTGGGTTTTTTATATAATAACCCCATTTATCCCAAAGCACATTCATTCCTAACTTTTTCGCACTCATTCCACACTTTACCACTCGTTCCACTTATCCCAAAGTGCACTCACCACACAATAATCAGAATTGTAGCACCCCATTAATTCCAAAGCGCACTTGGAGCGGTGAAACATTACAGAACTCTAGAAATAGGAGTGGAATTGCGTGAGACAAAGTGAATCAAATTGAAATGCAAAAAATTGCATTGCGCTTACCCAGAGAGATAAAGATGGTGACCAACTTACTCGCACAATTGATCATTCACCATGAAAGATGGACGATCCTTTCTAATTCCCTTTCTCGCTTGGATGTATATGTTTTGACCACACTAATTTCATACAATTGAGTTACCGATTGACAGAAAGACTGAGTTTCGGTGTAGTTTCGATGACGAGTTAGTCGATTACGTGCTTTTGACTGGAATAAAAAGAGAAAATGGGAATTGTCTTCTACTTTTATGAAAAAGAATTATCAAATTATGAGAGGATGAAAGAGATGATGAGAGGGATGCGAATAAGGCGTTTAATGGGGTAGTCTCGATATAAAAAATGAGAAGTATTAAAATATAATATTCTATTTAAAATGCTTTCTATATCAAAAATTTTTTTACAAAAATTTAGAAAAGATGAGAAGTATCAAAAAATAAAAATTGAAAAGTTTTATTAAAAATTAGTTATATATACAAAATCCAAAAAATATTAAACAACATCATATAAAAATTTAGAAATTATATTAAATAAAATAATATATTAAAAATTATATATACCAAAAATCCAGAATATATTAAATAAAATCATACAAAATTAAAAAAAATATACTAAATAAAACAATACTAAAAAAAGTAAAAAAGATCATATCTATGATGAAGATCAGTCTAAAAATACTTTCAAATTAAATAAAAATAAAACTAAATAATATTAAATGATATTTTACGTCAAAAACTAAAACACGCCAATTTTGATTTTTATTTAAGTCGCTAACAGTTTTTTGCGACAGAATATTTTGGTCACAAACAAAAAAATAAAAAAACCTAAATATTCTGTCGCTAAATTGGTCGCTAACCGATTTAGCGACGGATATAGTCACGTCCAAAATTGGGCGTAACCAGCCACGCCTGAATCTGGGCGTGAGTGGTCATGCCCAATTTTGGGCGTGACCTACTGCACCAGAAGTGTAAATAAGTTTCAAACAGTCCCAAATTGATAATTAATTATTAAAAATGTATTATTTTGGTTTTTTTGTCCACACCAAATAGCCAACCAAACCAGCTATCCCTATCCGTTTTGCCCCCACGTGCAAGTCCATAAAATTGCTCCATGTGACTAGTGAATATTTGTCACATTCAAATAATAAATGTGTCAAAGACTCCTCACTTTTGCAGCAACCAATACACAGCACCTCATCATCCCCCAATACCCCCCTCCTTCTAAAATGTGCCTAAAGTAATTACTTGACTAAACTAAAACCGTATACAAACTACATAGGAAAATTGGTTGTTGTTTTCACTTTTCAAGTCTTCAAGACGTCAAAGCAATTTATATTCCAACAAAACTCCATGCATATTTGGTTTCATAGGGAAGATTACTTTGAATATTTGAACTTTTTTTTGCCAGCGTTGAATACTGTAATATCAGGTAATTGGTTTTAAGCGACGTTGGGATTCTTCTTACAGCACCGGTAATCATCATTTGAAAAGGTGATGTTATTATCATTTCCATAGTAATTGCTATTAGAAAAAAAAAGTATATATATATATATATCAATCGTTGCAATCCAATATATATATATATATCCATATGAATGTCAAAGAGAGAATAAATACTTTAGTAATATCGGGAAGTCAAAATTTGAACATTAGTGTTACACCAAAAAACACTATACATGCCTTGCTTTAAAGTAGTTGTTTCATTCTTTCTTCTAGCCTCTCCCTCTCTCTCTTGAGAGCCGTAAAGATAGCAACTATGTCCTCACACTGTGGCAACTTAGGATGAACATGCTTAGGATGTGGAGAAGGACGTGAATATGTCCTTAATAACTCGTCTTTGTAGTTTTTGGGCTGCTCATCCGTGGTCATAGTCAAGGCTCTTGAATAACATTTTATAACGTAGTTAAAGCAACAATAACAAGGCTGGTCTAAGCTACAGTCACTCAAGTCAAGGTTGAAAGCTTTTCTTGGCTTTGACAAGATTGTATACAATTTTCCATATCTAAGTTATAATTTGATTGTGGATTTCCTTCAACCAAAGGTTTGGCCAAAATTTTTTTCCAAAAAGAGCTGTCTCAAAATTATGATTTAATCTTCGAACTTCTAAAAATTTTCTTGTTTTCTACTTTTTTAATTATTTAGTCAGTTAATTGTATGCTATGTTTTATTTTTTTAAATACCTCTCTTAATTTCGAGCGTTTTGACATATCGTACACCTCTATCGGACATTTCTATCAAAAGTTAGACCATTTGAAGGACATACCGTACGTCATTGTAACTTTTTTCGATATTCGAAATTTTAAATGGTTTTGTTTAATATTTTTTAAATTTTTTATATAATAACCCCATTTATCCCAAAGCACATTCATTCCTAACTTTTTCTCGCTCATTCCACACTTTACCACTCGTTCCACTCATCCCAAAGTGCACTCACCACACAATAATCAGAATTGTAGCACCCCACTAATTCCAACGTGCACTTGGAGCGGTGAAACATTGCAGAACTCTAGAAATAGGAGTGGAATTGCGTGAGACAAAGTGAATCAAATTGAAATGCAAAGAATTACATTGCGCTTACCGAGAGAGATAAAGATCGTGACCAACTTACTCGCATAATTGATTATTCACCATGAAAGATGGACGATCCTTTCTAATTCCCTCTCTCGCTTGGATGTATATGTTTTGACCACACTAATTTTATACAATCGAGTTACGGATTGACTGAAAGACTGAGTTTCGGTGTAGTTTCGATGACGAGTTAGTCGATTACGTGCTTTTGACTGGAACAAAAAGAGAAAAGGGGAATTGTCTTCTACTTTTTTGGAAGAGAATTATCAAATTATGAGAGGACGAAAGAGAAGATGAGGATGATGCGAATAACGTGTTTAATGGGGGTAGTCTCGATATAAAAAAATGAGAAGTATTAAAATATAATATTCTATTTAAAATGCTTTCTATATTAAAAAAATTTTACAAAAATTTAGAAAAAATGAGAAGTATCAAAAAATAAAAATTGAAAAATTTTATTAAAAATTAGTTATATATACAAAATCCAAAAAATATTAAACAAAATCATATAAAAATTTAGAAATTATATTAAATAAAATAATATATTAAAAATTATATATACCAAAAATCCAGAATATATTAAATAAAATCATATAAAATTAAAAAAAATACTACATAAAACAATATTAAAAAAGTAAAAAAGATCATATCTATGATGAAGATCAGTATAAAAATACTTTCAAATTAAATAAAAAAATATTAAATGATATTTTACGTCAAAAATTAAAACACGCCAATTTTGATTTTTATTTCAGTCGCTAACAGTTTTTGCGACAAAATATTTTGGTCGCAAACAAAAAAATAAAAAAAACCAAATATTCCGTCTTAGCAACGGATTTAGTCACGCCTAATTTTGGGCGTGACCAGTCACGCCTGAATCTGCGCGTGAGTGGTCATGCCCAATTTTGGGCATGACCTACTGTCCCAGAAGTGTAAATAAGTTTCAAACAGCTCCAAATTGGTAATTAATTATTAAAAATGTATTATTTTGGTTTTTTTGCCCACACCAAATAGCCAACCAAACCAGCCATCCCTATCCGTTTTGCCCCCACGTGCTAGTCCATAAAATTGCTCCATGTGACTAGTGAATATTTTTCACATTCAAATAATAAATGTGCCAAAGACTCCTCACTTTTGCAGCAACCAATACACAGCACCTCATCATCCCCCAATACCCCCCTCCTTCTAAAATGTGCCTAAAGTAATTACTTGACTAAACTAAAACCGTATACAAACTACATAAGAAAATTTGTTTTTGTTTTCAGTTTTCAAGTCTTCAAGACGTCAAAGCAATTTATATTCCAACAAAACTCTATGCATATTTGGTTTCATAGGGAAGATTACTTTGAATATTTGAACTTTTTTTTTGCCAGCGTTGAATATTTGAACTGTAATATCAAGTAATTGGTTTTAAGCGACGTTGGGATTCTTCTTACAGCATCGGTAATCATCATTTGAAAAGGTGATGTTATTATCATTTCCATAATAATTGCTATTAGAAAAAAAAAGTATATATATCATCGGGAAGTCAAAATTTGAACATTAGTGTTACACCAAAAAACACTATACATGCCTTGCTTTAAAGTAGTTGTTTCATTCTGTCTTCTAGCCTCTCCCTCTCTCTCTCCTGAGAGTCGTAAAGATAGCAACTATGTCCTCACACTGTGGCAACTTAGGATGAACGTGCTTAGAATGTGGAGAAGGACGTTAATATATCCTTAATAACTTGTCTTTGTAGTTTTTGGGCTGCTCATCCGTGGTCATAGTCGAGGCTCTTGAATAACATTTATTATCGTAGTTAAAGCAACAATAAGAAGGCTGGTCTAAGCTACAGTCACTCAAGTCAAGGTTGAAAGCTTTTCTCTTTGTGTTGCCTTGGCTTTGACAAGATTGTATACAATTTTCCATATCTAAGTTATAATTTAATTGTGGATTTCCTTCAATCAAAGGTTGGCCAAAATTTTTTTCCAAAAAATGCTTCTAAGTGCCTCAAAATTATGATTTAATCTTTGAACTTCTAAAAATTTTCTTGTTTTCTACTTTTTTAATTATTTAGTCAGTTAATTGTATGCTATGTTTTATTTTTTTAACTACCTCTCTTAATTTCGAGCGTTTTGACATATCGTACACCTCGATCAGACGTTTCTATCAAAAGTTAGATCATTTGAAGGACATATCGTACGTCATTGTAGCTTTTTTCGATATTCTAA
>PYAF01003902.1:237254-260260 GCA_007407185.1 Glycine tomentella | reverse complement strand
TAACTACCTCTCTTAATTTCGAGCGTTTTGACATATCGTACACCTCGATCAGACGTTTCTATCAAAAGTTAGATCATTTGAAGGACATATCGTACGTCATTGTAGCTTTTTTCGATATTCTAAATTTTAAATGGTTTTGTTTAATATTTTTTGGATTTTTTATATAATAACCCCATTTATCCCAAAGCACATTCATTCCTAACTTTTTCGCACTCATTCCACACTTCACCACTCGTTCCACTCATCCCAAAGTGCACTCACCACACAATAATCAGAATTGTAGCACCCCATTAATTCCAAAGTGCACTTGGAGCGGTGAAACATTGCAGAACTCTAGAAATAGGAGTGGAATTGCGTGAGACAAGGTGAATCAAATTGAAATGCAAAGAATTGCATTACACTTACCCAGAGAGATAAAGATGGTGACCAACTTACTCGCACAATTGATCATTCACCATGAAAGATGGACGATCCTTTCTAATTCCCTTTCTCGCTTGGATGTATATGTTTTGACCACACTAATTTTATACAATTGAGTTACTGATTGATATAAAGGCTGAGTTTCGGTGTAGTTTCGATGATGAGTTAGTCGATTACGTGCTTTTGACTGGAACAAAAAGAGAAAAAGGGGAATTGTCTTCTATTTTTTTGAAAGAGAATTATCAAATTATGAGAGGATGAAAGAGATGATGAGAGGGATGCGAATAACGTGTTTAATGGGGGTAGTCTCGATATAAAAAAACGAGAAGTATTAAAATATAATATTCTTTTTAAAATATTTTCTATATTAAAACAATTTTAGAAAAATTTAGAAAAAATGAGAAGTATCAAAAAATAAAAATTTCCAATTTTTTCAAATTCCAAAATAAAATTGAAAATTTTTATTAAAAATTAGTTATATATACAAAATCCAAAAAATATTAAACAAAATCATATAAAAATTTAGAAATTATATTAAATAAAATAATATATTAAAAATTATATATACCAAAAATCCAGAATATATTAAGTAAAATCATATAAAATTAAAAAAAAGTATACTAAATAAAACAATATTAAAAAAAAGTAAAAAAGATCATATCTATGATGAAGATCAGTCTAAAAATACTTTCAAATTAAATAAAAATAAAAATAAATAATATTAAATGATATTTTACGTCAAAAATTAAAACACGCCAATTTTGATTTTTATTTCAGTCGCTAACAGTTTTTGCGACAGAATATTTTGGTTGCGAACAAAAAAATAAAAAAAAATCAAATATTTCGTCGCTAAATCGGTCGCTAACCGATTTAGCGACGGATTTAGTCACGCTCAAAATTGGACGTGACCAGTCATGCCTGAATCTGGGCGTGAGTGGTCATGTCCAATTTTGGACGTGACCTACTACCCCAGAAGTGTAAATAAGTTTCAAACAATCCCAAATTGATAATTAATTATTAAAAATATATTATTTTAATTTTTTTCCCTCGCATGCACACTGGTCTATTGACCTATTGACCTATTGGGGCCTTCTTGGACGACCATTGTTGTTCAGCAAGTGTCATCACTCATCATGGACATCTATGGAAGTGAAACTTGTAGGGCGTGGGCCTTTTGCTCGTGTATTAAAAACATTAAAGACTCGTAGTCTCTATCATACAGTACCTATCAATATGATGCGCCTTATATATATATATATATATATATATATTATATTTATTTATTTGCTTATAGTAAGTCTCGTTTTTATGTTTTCTATTTTTCACAAATTATTCTTTACATCTATGGTGTACCTTAATACCTGTTGTTGTGTTTCCGAAAAAATGTGCAAGCTGTTGTTTTTCTTTAAATCATGATGATCTTAACTAAAATTACCATGGTGGGGGGCCTAAAGCTAAACAAGCTTCCTTTCTTTCTTTTGTATCCCCCCCCTGAATTTGAAACACTTGGACAGAAGAAAATCCAAATTCAACTCTCTTTGTCTAAACAGTGAAAGAATGATTTGGATTTTATATTACTCTATTTGTAGTGGAAAAGGTTAATCAGCGGGGAAAAGCCAAAATATGTTATCATGCACGGGAAAGTGAACCATATCTAACAAAGAGAGACCCAAGTTCATCTCCTCTTTGCCTGTATAGTGAAAGGAGAATTTGGATTTATATCACTCTTTTGCGGTATGGATTGATCCAACGGGAAATAAAGGCCAAAATATATTACCATGTAGGAAAAAGTGACCCATATCTTACATGAGAGGAAGAGAAAGTTTTCTAATTCAAAGTGTCTTGGTATTAGACTTGATTTGAGGCGCCATTGTTGTTGGATATGACTCATCTTTCGCAGTCAGATGACAACCCTTCTTGTTGGCGGAGTCAGCAGAAAGCCAACTGGGGGCCCGTAGAGGGGGCCCGTAGAGGCTAAGTACTGTTGTGGGCCTCTGATTATTTGTAATATTTTACTTTTATTAGTAGTTTGGGCTAGGGCCCATGAATAGTTGCTGTTAGGGTTTCTTTTAACCCTATTTATATTTCCCTTGTAAACCGAGTGACTTGTAACGAGTGGCGGTGAGGTGATTATAGTACAGACAAACTGGACGTAGCCTACATTGGGTGAACCAGGGTAAATTACTGTGTCATATCTCTCTTCCCTATTCTCTGTTCTGTTTTTCGATTTATGTGTGATTGTCGATTTCAAACAGCCATGACCATGTCCAAGGAAGGAAGTAAGAAGAAGGGGTAAAAAGAAATCACCAAAATAGAGATTTGAAAGAGAAAGATGGTAAAGATATACAATTTATCGGGTGCTTAAATTTGAGAAAACATGTGGGGTTTGCAATTGTAGTGCAGATGCAATTATTAGGAATAAGCCGAAGGGTGAAGTTTATTTGGACCATTTTTGCAAAGTTTGAGTTTTAAATTAAATGAGACTAAAACCATCAAATCTTGATTAGGAATTGGTCTTACTGTTATTTTCTCTTCATTTGAAAATTTTCGTTATTTTAAAAAGGAGTGCAATATTTTTTTTAAAAATTCTATATATAGTTGTCTCTTAATACCCCTATTAAATAAAATGACATATATCATTCTTGAAATTGTGTTTTAAATTCAGTTAAATATAACTATATTTTTTTTCTTCAGTATTATGTTATGTTATTTAATAACTATCAATCCTTGTGTAGTATGTTAAGAACATATAAAGCTTCGTGTTCCATCACCAAGAAAGATTTCGGTTATGTTTAAGAAATATATATGCTAATAAATACTTTCAAATCAAGAAATTGAAATAAATTAGTAATAAAAATAATATAGTATATTTAATATATAAGAATCCAAAAATAATAGTAGGATTTATTTACAGAAAGAAAATTATTATTTACTACTACTAGCATTCATTAATTAAGTACGGAGTAATTAAGAAAATTGAATAAAAAAATAGTGACAACAGCCTGTTTTAAATAAAGAAGTTTCTCAATCTCTTAGTACTCTTTATCTTGTTTCCTGCTGCTACCTTCAATTATTGCCTTCTAATCTTTACTAACTCCTGCCAATCAACCAAACGTTTTAAGAGTCATCATAGCAAAGTTTATCGGTGAAAAAAGATAAGTTGTTTCTTCAATATGAGTCAGACAAATATTTATGTTTAAACCAACCTTTTGCATCATTCAAAATGTAGTACCGTAAAATATTAGTTAGGTGTGATAACTGCATATTCAATCACTTTTAAGTTTGTCTCTGGATAAACAATTAATACCCCACAAGTGCATAGGGCATATACGTGTTTAAGTGTTTATATAACCTATGGGTTTATATGGGTTTGGCCCGCAAACTAAACTAATTAACAAGTTAATTTGTTGGTTTATTTAAATGTAGATTTATTTAGTCTATTTTTGTTTAACCGGGATTTTTGTTTAACCGGGGTCGATGGGTTATGGGCTCATGGAGTCAACTTGCAGACCAAAATATTAATTATTATTTTAAGACTATTTAGTGTGTATAGTTGAGATTATTACTATGTATTTGGATGGTACTAAGTATTTGATTACTTTACTCAGGTGGTTGAAATATTAACGACACGCGTGTCTTAATTTGATTTCCTTACATTCATTTGAAAAGATTGGCAAAAATGATCTTTTATGAATAATAAACGACCATTCTTAAGTATGAATTAATAAATAAAAAAGTATGATTGATTATCTTGATTATTTAAGAAAATAGTAATTAATTTAAAAATTGAAGATATGAAACATTTTTATTTTTCTTTTAAAAAAATTGATTTTACAACTTATTATTTAAAGGGGCACCTGCTAAAATATGTTTATATTTTATTGATATTCTTTTTTGTTTGATCTGAATTTATTTGAAATGGAAATAGTATATTATATTTAATGAATATAATTATGAGCAATGTTATATCTTTTATAATAATTGTAAAGTATTAAAAAAATATAAAAGATGGACATATATAACTAATGTACACTGATTTTGACTCATCAGTCATCACCTATTCATGATGGTAGCGATAGCCAGGGTAATTCAATTTGAACTTGGACAACCCGTCGCTAACTTTTTTGGGGATATGCTTCTTACACCCCATAAAAATCAAGCAGAGTCCCTTTTACACTATTGAAAAAAAAAAAAAAAAGCAATCCGAAATCTAAAGGGGGTTTAGGGGTTACAATAAGAAATGCCCCCGTTTTTAATGAATAAATTCAAGATTTCTTTTGTCCCATTTTATTTGTTATTTTTGAAATATTCTTTATTTTAACTTTTTTTTTTCACTTTTGAATGTACCATCAGCAAGTAATATGTCAACATCCATCAATTTCTTCCATGTAGAAATTGCATTTTGGACATCTTGTCCAACATTTGTTCTTAGCAAGTTCCACAAACATTAGATCTTGTCCAACATTTGTCAAAAAAATTTATGTTGCATAAAAGTTGCATAAAAATTTATGGTTACATCCATCGATTCTTTCCACATAAAAGTTGCATTTTGGACATCTTTTCCAACTCTTATTCTTAGCAAGCTCCATCACCATCAAATCTTCCCTCTCTCGCTCGTACTCCTTCAAATTCTGAAACTCCTTACAACCTATTTCTGAATGCCACGGAACCTTGCACTGTGCACAAAACAGTCTGTTACAATGTGGACACTCCGAAACAGTCACAACTTTCCCTGTATCACGTATCAACATGGCTGAACAATCCTTAAAAGGGCAATAAAATTTTTGTAATCCAAGCACCAAATCCTCACAAAGGGCATTTTCCCATCGATCAAACACTTCCTTAGGGATAATTGAACGACAGTACTGAGGCTCTACAACTTCCTTGCATTTGGGGTCAGGGCATTTCACCGTTGATATATTCTCTTGAATCTTTGCAGCCACATATTTCGCAATACAATCAGCACAAAAAGAGTGAGAACAGTTTCGGTTCCTGAAAATTTCTTCAGCAGATTTGGCATCCATGCAAATGCCACAATAGACTTGGGAAGATTCACCGGTCTCCTTTTGTTTCCCCTTGAGGGTTCTCAAAGGAGTATCACTGTAAACATCAACACTCACTGGGATAACTTCGTTTTTAACTTTAGTAGTACTTGAGATTGTAGAGGAATAAAGGGCTTCTTGTAGTTGTAGCTCTTCTGCATATTTCTCATCTGAGATTGGAAATACTTCTTCATCATCGTAAAGGGCTGAAAAGTAGAAATCATCAACTAAGAGATGATGATCTTCAGGAGTAGAGGGCAAAGTCATAGATGGCGATGAAGTTCCCTGCATACTCGCACATATAAAATTTACATAAGCTAAAATTATACTGTACGTATGATATATATGCATGGGAATGTAGAAAGAAATAAATGAATTGCAACCCTCGGGGATCCAAAAGGCGAACTGATAATCACGATTCACGAGTCTTAAATACAGTATATATTTGACCGTTTTGTTTTAAGTAATACCACATACATGAATTGCAACCAAAAGCCAGCTTTGGAATTTACATTAATTTGAATGCTAATAAATGTCACAGCACAATATAAAGGCAATAGTTCATCGTCCTATTTCCAAAGGCAATGGTTGGTTGATAACACGAAACGATCAGATACATTTCTATCATATACGTTAATGCATGAGTGTGGCAGTGTGCCATCAAACATTTGAATCTCGAGGAGTACTCCTACTCCACATTCCTATCAAGTTTGAACCTCTCTGTCTCCACATATATATATATATATATATAATAAACAAAAATGATTAATTTGAAACATAAGATAAAAACATAGGTAAAGAATTGCTGGTAACACTTGAAATCTCTCCCAGACTCTTTTGAACATGTGTTTTTTTATTGTTTGAAATTTTTTAGTTTTCAATAAATTTTAACTAATAATAATAATGTATGTTAAAACTTAAGAGAAATGTGTTATTAGCACTCTCAACATAGATAATATGAGGTCACATGAAGAAAAAGATAGGAAAAAAAATGAACATTAATAAAATATATAAAATTATGGAGTATTTAAATATCATTTTCTATCCTTGAATTTGTATTAATTTATTAATGAAGTTATCATTTATATTGATCATTTAATTTTTTTAATTAATTTTTAAAACTATACTCTCTTTTTTAAATCTTTATTAGGTATGTTTGATTTTCTTAATTATTTATTTATTTAATATACTACGAATTGTGGAGAATTTTCATCTTTAGTTTTAAAGTAGATTTCAATTATTTTTTTGAAAAAAATCATAATAATTTAAATTGAGATTTCATAACACACATTAACTTGTTTTTTTAAAAGGAAAATATTAACAAATTATAACTGTTATTTTAAAATAATCCAAAGTATAACATACTTTTTTCTAAAAATTAAATTGGTTTATGCTGACAAATATCATTCGAAATAATATTATATCACAAATTCACAATATAAATAGTTTAGCATAAACCTAAAATATAATTTATAAGATAAAATATTTTTTATTACTAATTTTGTTTAAAAATAAATATTTATTATACAATTTAATTTGATTAAAATAAACATAAATCTTATACATTGCACAAGTTAAAATGCTAGTTTATATAATTTTATAAATAAGTAGTTTTTTTTTTGCCCAAAAAAATAGTTTTCTTCTTCTTTAAATAGCATTCAGTTAGTTCAACGATTGATCGAGCATGCGACATATCGGATACAAGATCTTGCCTCTCTAGAGGTTGAAATTCACCATGTAAAGTTTTTTTTTATCAATTATTATTTATTATTAACTTGTTAGTTTTTGTTAATGAGAGAATTTCATTTTTATTATTATATAGATCATGGACTGATTAATCTTTTTAAAGAATACATAAATGGATATTAGTTGATTATTTTTAACCCATCCACTGTAACTTGAATAAAATTAATTTGTCCAATCGATCCATCCATTCAACATGCCTAAATGAAACTAATCATCCCTGTTAATTAATTAGATAAAGAAGTCAACACCACCACTTGCATTAGTTAATTACAACATTGTATAGATCATTAATTTAAAAGGTTATTTTGTTTGTTTGTGTTTTAATTTAAAAGGTTACTTATAAGTGTAAATAGTACGTAAGTCTATGCAATTATATATACAGTTATAGTATAATACTTTTTACATTGTCATATCCAATAAAAAACATATAATGTATAATTTGATGATTTTTATAATAGTTATCTTAAAAATTATTTATAATTATTCTAATTAATTGATAATATAAATTCTACAAATTAACTCGCAGTTCTGGCCTTCTCTGAATATTTAGATACGAACCAAGAGACTCTGTCTCTGATTATCCTTCTCTGTTTGAAATAGAGATCCGTCTCTAAATTCAAATAAGAAATGCTTAAGATAGAAAGCTCCGAGTCTAAACAGAGACACATAAATTTCCATCTCTACATCATGACACTAGCCAATTTTGTTATTAAACTCTAGTTATAATACCATAATAACGCTACAATTCCAACTTATTAGGTAACGATAAATAATTTAGCATTTTTTTCCTCTAGGGAACATTTAATATATTTTTTAATTATGTAAAAAGTCATAAGTAAATATTTTTTATGTTTTTAAGCAATAGATAGTTTCTTAATAAATTATTTTTGTATTTTTGTTTGCATATGTATTTCTTCATCAATTTTGTGAAGAAGTTGGAAAGCCATTTAATTTCCTATAACATGGAGGATACTACAAAGTGACATGTGATATGGTGTTGGATTATTAGAGCAACTTTAGCGCAAGATCTTGTGCTCAAGATTTGATCTTCACTAGATCTTTTAATAAACGAGGTAGAGAAATCTCTACCATGAAGAATGAGTTATTGTAGAAAAATCCTTAAAATCTGCACATTGTTCAAAAAAGAATAAATTTTTTCCCTCTTTCTCTCTCCCTAAGATCTCAAAATAAGATTTACCATTAAAGAACAAAATGAGAGGGGTTTGTAGAAATCTTCAATCCTATGTGGTACTATGAAGTATACTAAAAAGTGGTCTAAGATCCCAATTTAAGATCTATCATTAAAGATGTTCTCTTAAAAACTCGAGTGTCTTGGAGAAATTATAAACTCTAGGATAATAATGGTTTCGAGTAAAAGCTTTGTTTTGTGTTACATAAAAATTGGCCAAATTTGTATATTTGAAGACCTGAATTATCTTATTATTTCTCTTTTTTTTTTGTGGGTAAAAGGAGCTCAAGGCCCTGATGAACAAATATTATTGCATTAAAAACCAGCTAAATCAATGTAGGTACATAGAAATAAAGTAAGGTTGAAATTAAACAATCTACGACTAACAGAAGGAGACAGACCATGTTTCGCCATAGCATCAACAACAAGGTTTGCCTCTCGAAATACATGCAAAAATGAAATGGTTTCCCTTATTCTAGCTAACGCTTTGATATCAGAAACTACACTAAACAAATGGTGCAAGTAACTACACCCATCGACTATTAAGGATCTGTTTGGATACAAGTCAGAAGTACTTTTGAGAGTTTCTCTACTGAAAATATAATGTTTTTTTCAGTAGAGAAACTATCAAAAGTACTTTTAGTTTTGTATCCAAACACGCTTTAAATCTAACCCGTCTTGAGAAGTACACTCTCCACTTCGATTTGCATAAAACCCACCTCATAAGCTAGACCTAACCCATTCTTGATTACCTCGAGCTCTGTTGTGACCACTGAGCAACTATAAATATTCTCCGAGAAACGACCCACAATAAATTGAGAATTGTGGTCCCTCATCACACCCCCACAAGCTACTCTCCCAGCGCAGGAAGCGCTTGCAATACCGATTTTAATTTGTCAAAGTCGATCACTTGTCTAGCGAAGGAAAGTTTCCTATCCTTCCAGGTAGAAGTCTTTGATTAACTTTATCAATCTTTGTGAAGGTGAGATATGCTAACTTAGGTCCTGCCCTAGCCAATAATTGAATAGGCTCTTTTAATAACCTTATTCCATAGCTACATTAATAAAATGAAACATTCTTTTCCAGCAAAAAGAACAAACAAGTAGGGGGACAAGGCATCCCTCTTGAAGGCTTGAATTCTTCCAAAGCTTCACCATTCCACAAAACACTCATCTTGGACGTCGATAAACCGCACCACACCAGGTCTACTATATTGCAAGGAAGCCCAATATCCAGAAGCGTGTCCCTAGCTAATGAATTCCCAACTCAACCTCTCTTATGCCTTCTCGTCCATGTCATCCATTCTACTTTCCCTTTCATGTGTCTCATCGAGTGAAAGACTTCCTGAGCAACAATGATGTTATCAGAGTTGTGTTTATTTGGCATAAAGCTAATCTGATTTGGGGATACCAACTTCTGAATCAAACCTCGAATCTCCTGGCCCAGATCTTTTGTTATTATTGTCTTATAAGCCACGTTGCATAGACTTATTGACCGAAAACTCTTCATATCCTTCAACCTTGGGTATTAGCGAGATCAAGGTTCCATTTATAGCTTCCACCTTATAAGGTTCCACAAAAACCTCCATCACCAACCGACAGAGGGCTTCCCCTAGCTACAACTTGCTATTGGTTCTGATAGAAAACCGCCGGAAAAAACACCTGAGAGGGTTCATAAGCATCTTCTTGTGAAAAAGACATTTGGAATACTGCGTTATCAACCCTTCTAGCTCACTAGCATCTTGCACCCAAGATCCATCATCTCGTTGAAGCCTTTCAAAATAGTTCTTCTGAAGTCTAATCATAGTCATCCCCTGAAAACACCTTGTGTTTCAGTCCCCAAAGACTAGCCTTTTGAAACCACATCACTTCTTCTTGCCTTGAAAATCCTAGTGCGTTAACCACGCAACTATATATGAATCGGAAAGGGTGTCTTTTGTAATTGTTTGTCTTCTGACCACCTTCATATGATGAGACGATCTTGATACCTTCACCTTCCAATGCCTCTAATTCCACATACACCATATTCTTCTAGTCGCACCTTCTGCCTCTTGAATGTGGTACGGTGTTTATCAAATATCATACGTTTGATGATACCGTCTGCTCTTTGACCACTAGAATGAGTTTCCATAAGAATTAGGAAATCCACCTCATGCTCAACAACCAAATCTTGGACCAACATAGGAAATCCTTTCCTTGAAGTTCCGCTACAATTCCAAGAAATATATATTTGAAATATTTTATTAGATATACTTGTTGTAATATTCAATAAAAAATATTCTAGTTTTAACGTTGGATAAAAGATAACGAGATAAATTTATTATATATAATTAGAACATTTTTTTAAGACAGAAAAATATATTACACTCAATTTTTTTAAGAAATATGGAGATGAGAGTTATTTTGTAACCATGGTAAGTGGTCAGATAGGAGACAAGAAATGACTCGCAAAAAGTACTCTATGACTGAATAATATATAAGTCACATCAAAATAATTACTCTTATATGACTATGTAACTTATGTGATATTATTAATTGAATAATATATAAGTCACACCAAAATAATCACCTTATTTTAATTTGAATATTAAACAAGACTAACTTCTCAAAATATTAAGATTTATTTTTCCTGATAAACATTCTTTTTATGATAGAACTTCACAATTATATAAATTACTTATAATAAAGCTTGGTATGGTGATAAAGTATCCGTGTATTTACCATGGTATGCCTTCTTAAATTACATATAAAAATTCGTTGGTATATTTACGAATATAAGATTAAAAACTTCACATAGACCTTAACAGACACATACCTTTTCGATTTTAAAAAAATATTTCCCTTCATATCAGCAAGCACGGCTTGTTTCCAGGTTTTAATCTCTACACCTTTTTGGAAGCTCAAGCTGAAACTCTGCACGTGACTATTAATTGGATGAAGGCATCTAATTTTCACATGACTTACGGATTGCAAGCAACTCGTGGATAATTAATCTCAGCACTCAGCACAGTAAAAAAATTCCGAATAATGAAGTTGTTGGATCTATATATTCTGAGAAGAGATGCAGTACCGAAGACATACATAAGTTATATCTTTATCAAGTTAATTTTTATAACTGTTTTTCCTTTTAATTAACAAAACAAGGACCAACTTGTTAGCGCAGTATATATACGAGGCATGGGATCGTAAAAGCCATGTGCCCATGTTAATTGGCTTAATGTTTCTCCGTAAACATGGCTTAATTTTGAATGCCCTTTATGGCCAGCATATATGGAAAGTTAAATTAGTGCAAGCAAATTAAGAGACAAACTAACTAGATCCAAATTTGCATATACTCCAAGCAGATTCGAGTGCAATAATTCTTTCTAAATATTTACGGTCACAAATGGACACAAGAAGATTGTATGCTATTCTTTCTAAATCTTTACCAACAAAAAGAAAACATTCAACTTTTAAACCGTATAATGCCAACATCAAACAAGAAAAACAAATACCTAGCTATAATAATTGAAACTAACTAACATCCCTCCATTAATATGATTAAGCATCACATTAACACTCATCAATTCATAACACTTATTTTATATCTATCTAATATTTAATTAGTATACCTATAATTTTCCAGGCTTCCAAAACCACTTGAAGCAAACGTCGACGAACTAGTACTAGCTATAGCACCACTCCTCCGATAATCATCACCTTGAACTTGATTTCTACTGAAACGTTGGGCACTCAAAAACTGTGACATTGGTGGAACCATAGTAGATGACATTGGTGGAACCACAGTATATTGCATTGGTGGGGGAACCGTAGAAGGTTGCGTTGATGGAATCGAATTCATCTGCTTCTCTTGCAACGCCCCAATTAGGTTAAACTTCAAGCGTTCCAAAGAAGTCTTGAACTGTTCAAGATCCTCCAAACCAATGTCCTCAGCGGGAAGATTCCACCAAGGGGCAGCAAAGAAGAAACCATTGTTATTTTGCGTCCCTTGTATTTCTTCCAGACGCTTCTTCTCTTCTTTCAACTGATTCTGAATAGCCTCATATTCCAGCCTTTGCTTCTCAACCGAGTCTTGTTGCTCCCTCTTGTTTGCAGGGTTGAGCCGCAGCGGAGGCCCTCCGGCGAGGTAGCGGCGAACGACAGTGTCAGGGTCGGGGTAGCCGCAGGAATAAAACTTCCCGTTTTGCGAGGTGATGATCACAGCGGTCTCTACTTGGCAGAGAACAGAGAGCTCGGTGAGTTTGTTGAATAACCCTAGTTTGCGTTTGGAGAAGGTCACGTGACGCCTGTTTCTCTGCTCAACTTCTTTGATCTCAATCTTTCCCCTCTTTTTGTTTCGTGTTGTTGTTGCAATGACATTCATTTCGCTTTACAATTTTTTTTTATCCTTAAAAATCGAAAAAAATATCGGTATTTATAATAACCTAATGAACCAATTGAGTTAAACTCTTTTAATTTCTATAAGAATTATACCCTAAAAGAAAATGAATGAATGAACCAAGAAGACACAATATTAATTAACACAATGACACGCTTGTATGGGTTGTCTTTTTATTACCGTTTCCTAATTTTTCTCCTTGTGCATCAATCATATATTTAGATTATGTATTTTTGTTGTTGAAAATTTAGATTATGTATTCCAATCCATTATTATCTTTTTTTTTAATATAATTAATGAGTTTATATATATATATATATATATATTACGATACAATCAATCTGTATATGATAAACATTTAACAATCTTATATTATAGAATTAATTTAGTGTTCATCTCACTTAATCGGCATTGGAATGACTTTTCCAAAGATGTCAAAGAACTTTAGTATATCTTTTAATCTATCTAATCATCATATCGTATACTCAAATCTTAATTTATCATAATGAGATTGTCTCAAATATCAATATATATTTTTTCTTTAGGTACTAATGTGTCATTTTCATTATATGACATGGATTTGCATTGAATTTTATGTCAAATTGAATAATTAAATTTTCATAACCAATTAGTTATTTATTGGAGGGATACAATATATTTCCTAAATTTATTTAATCAATATTTAAATTTTTTAATTAGCACTACATACAATGAAATATTTTCAAATTACTAGGAAATTGATACTATATATCAATAAATAATTACTCAGAAATTTCAAGATTAATAAATTAAAAAATGCTGTATTTTAATGTTTAATTTAATTTTTATGACCAATAAAATAATCTCCTATCATAAAATAATAATGATAATAATAATAATAATAAATATTGAAATATTATTTATTGATTTTGTCAATATTTCATAAGATAATAATAAATATATATATTTAGTATTTTAAAATTATAAAATAAAAAATATGATTATTTAATAAATAAGAAAACTTTGTCAAAATAGTTGTAAGAGAAATATTATTCTAATAGAAATAAAGAATTTTTTTAGTCAATTTGCCAAGAAAAATAGAAATATTTCTTAAAAAGTGTTAGAATTATTTATTTAAGTTCAATTTCTACTTCTTATTTACACGAGTGATTATAATTTGTAATAAATACTCCCGTAGCAAGTTCATACTTAGTTGAGAAATATGGTAGACCTAACATTTTTAGTGCGTGAAAGGTATTATAAATGGTGCAGGTGTTTGATCTATTGAAAGATGGAATAACTAACATATTATTTGTATTTAATTGTTAATGTACAAGATATATATAAAGTATAAAAGAGTAATAAATTCTATATTATTTATTAAATTAAATTATTTATAACTTGAATTTAAATTTATCTATAATTTAAATTTAAATTATAATAACTTTACAATTAATTGTGATATAATCCTAAATTTCTAAGTAAATTTCCTCTGGCAAGCTAGATTTAGTAATACCAGAAACAAACATTTGCACTATTTACATGACTTGTTAGTCTAGTTGAATTTTGTGTTATCATCTCCTCTCCATTAAAATTCCTTCCTCCAGCTCCCTTACTCTTAATTTTTTTAATAGACTAAGTTAATTTATTAAATAAACAATTAAAGAAAAACTCCTAGATCTCATTACCATCTCCCCTTCTCTTGATGAAAAAAAATATCTAATTAAAATTCCTCTCTTGTTTCCCCCTCCATTACATCCCTTTATCTCCTTTGAATTAACAAGCCTAAGTGATCTAGTATTTTTATTTCAAAATAAAATATATAAATAGGTTTAGTTTATTTTGAATGAAAAATCAAATAATTAATTGATATTTTAGTACTTCAAAATTTTCAAATTTTAATTTTTTGTCTTTCAATAAATATTTGACAATTTTTAATCTATTATTAATTTTTATCAGCATTTTTAATTTTTCTAAAAAAAATTGTTCATTTTAAGTTTTTTTATTTATTTTATATTTAAGATTAATTTTGAATAATAAAAATAAAGAAGAGGCTAAAAAAAAAATGAGAAACTAAAAATTTAAAGGGACGAGAAAATATTTTGATGGAAAAATATCTTGATGCCCGTCCATATGAATGTTTAAAGGTGGGTCTGGGTCCACTTATACCTGGAAGGGCATTTGCACTATCGAGATGCTATCAATAAGGATACATGTGATAAGATACTCATTTTTGGATTTGAAGGGCAAAAAAGCCATATTCAAAAACTTCCTTATCACCTTATCCTTATCTATTGTTTTGCATATATGTAACGTATGCTACAGAATTACAGTTCTGTCTCCGCCATATATAAACAAAGCTACGTGGTGCTAGACAAGCACCATAAAACAGTCCTAAATGTCTATATATTTTAAGAGTAAGCTTGTTTTCAAAGATAAAATTTAAATTATAAGAACACTTTTTTTAAGATGTATTTAATAAAACTATTTGTAAACCAGCAAAAAACTTAGGCTAGAAACTGAAAAGCACTTATTATAAGTTTAAAAAATAATAATAAATATGTCACATCTTTCCTTAAAAATTCTCAAAAAATAAAACGGACGGTATAACATGTTCATACACAGTATACCTGTACGTATCTCCCATCTTAATTAGGCTCCATACTTAATTAATGAAGTAATTCTGAACAAAATGAAGGATTCACAAAAAGTATTTCCAGTAGTGGTTTTGATTATTATATTTATGCAAGGGATTTTGTTTATACTCTAGATTTAAGTCTCTGCATTCGTAGGTCCTCAAGTATAAGTCGTGTCTCTCTATGTGCCTCACTAGAACATTGCCTATAAGCTGCTACGATTTGCTTGGTAGAGCTCTCTAATTCTCTCATCTCATCCAAAACTATTTGTCTGTTCCGGCACTCTACACTGCAGAAGCCTTGATCTCCCCTGCACAAAAGCATCATATCCAAGTTCCATCAGAAATCAATTCACATCAAGATTCAAACTTTTATGTGTAAATTAAAACCAAAACTTACAATCCAAGATGCTAATTTTAAAGTTAATCAAGAAAATCAGAAATGACCCCAGATGCCCATTTTCTTAATTAGACTATGATTGATCCAAAATTTGTTAAATTTTAGCACAAGATAATTAATAATATTAATGTTTCATTAAGAAATGATGTGTAGCTAGAGAGTATAAGAGTCTGGTAATACACTTATATACCTGTACATGTAAATATCTTTTTCTGGACTGAGCTGCTTATTGCATAGATTGCAAGTTTTAAGGAAGCAAAAGTCTTGAGGGATGGATTGTTGGTTTGTCTTTCTCATTGCAGATTTCAAGAGGACATTTGATATGTTCTTTGAGCTTGTAATTTGAGGGAGAAGTCTCAAACCAACGTCCATGTTGGTACTCTCAAATGATCTCACATGTTTTCTTCTCTTGTTCACATGCTTCCCTTCTTGGGATTCCACCTTGAAGGGGCTTATGATGAACTTTGGAAGCATAGTGATGAGTGAGGAAACAGAAACACAGAGAAATTGAAATTGAAATTGAATAGAGTGGAAAGAAACTAGGAATTGGATGAATTCTGTGAAGGGAAGGAATGGTGGATATTTAAAGGAACCATGCCCCACAAAAAAGGGCATCACATTCACATCATCACTCGTATGTTTTTACTCTTTGTATTTGTTATGCACATAACAACACGTGTTAGATTACAAATATAATATATATATATATATATATATATATATATATATATATATATATATTTATCTGGGATTGTTGCAGCTTTTACTACAGCATTTGCATCATGCTTTTCCATGGGTCAAAAAACCAAGAGGGAGCAAAATAAAAATAATAGAGTAGGTGGTGAAATTATGACTTTGTGTCTATTTGCGCTGTTTGTATTATTATTGCTTTATTAGGCCCACTCAAACACGGTGGAGTGACGCGGACAGAGATTTATTTTAATAATAGTTTCCAAAATACACACATGAAAATTGTGGTACCGAAGGAGACATGACATAAAATATATAATTAAGCGAAGAGTCCACACATGGCAATGGGTTCTCCGGACCCTCACTCACCCCTCTGGAATCACATGAAGCGAAGTTGCAGAGATTTCTTATTCTTGAACCACTACATTCCAATGGAAAAGTAACAAAGGCAATAGGCACTTATACAGTTATACCTTGTATATATATGGATAAATATGAATAGATGTGTGGCATATAGATGGAATATTCAAAACTTGTACCATTAAATTTTGTGGTCGAAATAAGAGAGTGAAGCATTGTTTTTAGTTATTGAATTTTTTTTAAAATGTCATATATGAGCATTAAAATATGAAAAATATTACTTTCATTTCTTAACAATGGACAAGGATTTGAGGTCTCCTAAAGGTCAGCTGATGCTCTAACGCAACATACCATATATAGAAAATGATTGAGATTATATTTGACAAAATTAAATGTAAAGTTAGCTAAAACTTGAAAAATAAATTAGTTGGAAGTTAGAAGCGGAAAAAATTCTCTTATTAAATTAAAAATGTTTGAAACTTAAAAAATAAGTTAGTTGGAAGTTAGAAGTTAAAAATTCGCTTATTAAATTTAAAATGTTCGATAAAATTAACTGTTAAAGTCGTTAAAAAGTGTAAAATGACAAAAAATAGTAAAATCATGATTTATTTTTAAAATGTAACAAGAAAAATGAAATAAATATATTGAGAATAAAATTGGAATAACATATAAAAAGCTAGAAACTAATATTTTAAAAAATACTACTTCAAGTAATATTTCAAAAAAACATTAAAGATTACTGAGAAATTATTAAAAAAAAATTGATTATCGAACAATCAAATGAATTTTTCAGTTTTCAGCTAATAAAAAGTTAGAAACAAATTAAAATGTCTTATCGAACATATCCTAAGTAGCTTTCAAAAACACTTTAATATATATTGAAGTCAGTAATAATTTCACCAAATTGATAATGTGTATTAAATGCTTACTTAGTACAATGATGTTGGTAGTATTTATAGGGTAAAAGTAGGAGTGAGTATTTGAACCCGGATCCATAGACTGGTTGGTTAGGTCCACAGACCACACGGATCACAAGCCTGTCTGCGTGACCATAGAAGAATTTGGGCCCAGTCCGTGAAACCCACGCATGGACTTCATGTACTTAATTCGTGGATTCACGGATTAGCTCGTAGACCAAAGGAAAATGATGTTGTGCGTTTTGACAACAAAGGTTAGACGGAGAAAGACTCCAGTCTTCACTTCACACGAGAGGGAGAGAAACCCTAAATCATAATCTCAATCCTCACTCTTTACTCTTTAGATCAAATCGCGCCTCCTTCGTCCCTTTCCTCGAAATTTTAGTCCTCACTCCTCAGATCAAACATGTGTCTCCTTTGTCCTTCGTCGTGCGAGTCACGCTAGTGCCGCCCCTCCTTCAACCTCTCGTGCGAGTTATGTTTGAATTTGCAGTGAAGCAACAGTTCTTCCTCGCATTGTCCCTCCTTCAAGGTTCCTTCGTCGCACTTTTTTCCTGGTGTCCTAATGTCCTTGTCTTTGAGCCCGCAGAACAACCTGTTAATCTATAGGCTTTGACGAACTACATAGGGCCAAGAAAAACGTCCATATATTTTACGGACAAGACTTATCTAGCCCATCTAAAATGTGGATTTCATAATCCGGATCTTAAATTAGCTTGTATATCTATATCTAGGTAAAAAAATTGTTGCATTCAGGACAGATCCAGTGGAGAGATGTAGGGGCCTTACCCTACCCCCTCCATTAGGATCATTTATGTGTATATGAGAAAAAGATTAAAATTAAAAAATATTAATAAATGAAAATATATATGAAAAATATGTTTCATAATGAATCTTCTTACCTTTTATTGCAACAATCTTTATTTAACAATTATGATGTATATGATGCCTTGAAAAAATTGCATTAAATCTCATATATTACTGATTAGTTGTTTTCAACATGTCTTCACATTTTGTATATAACTCAGTTTGAGATTTGCTTCTGATGAATGGAGTTTTTGACTTATATATGTGTGTTACTTCCACTGTTTTTAAATATTAATGTATAGCACGTACATAATCTCGTCAAGTATTAAATATACTAGCCTTTCAAAAATTTAAAAAAGTATTAAATATACAATACACTGTTTTTGTTGATACGTAGAAGTAATAATAAACTAATTTTTTTTAATAAAAGGAATAATAAACACTTGAAATTGGAGAAATAAATAAAATAATCTCAAAGGTCAAAGTAAAGAACCGGCCAAAACTCAGGGAATTAATTCTATATTGTCACGTGATGGAGGGAAAAAATATATTAGATCGACATTCATAACACGTGTGCTTAATTTTAACATCGCACATTTAACTTTGTACATCTTTAAATATTAATTCAAGATACTAGAATAAAAAATTTCTGCCGATGAATTGACTGAAACGTGGATTATTTTTATCCTTTTTTTTAAGTTAAGTTGAATTAATTTTAATATAATTAATTTTTAACCGATAAGCATAATTAAAAATAAACATTTAAATTAATTAATTAGAGTTATAAATTTATATTAAGAATGTTTTAAAGAAATATAAAATTTGCAGGAAAAAATGAGAAATAATTTTGTAATATATCATCATGTTTATTTTTTCTTCGACATTATTTTTGTCTATTTCTTCAACTCTCACATAGAACATTACACTCTCACACAAAAAACAATATATCATTGATGTAATAAATACCCACCTTTTTGTTCTAATTAGATGTATTTTTTTATTTGATATTCAATTAATTTTTTTCAATTAGATCAATCTATTTTGAAGTCAAATAATATTTTATTACGACTTTATATTTGTTAAAAATCAGATACGGATAAATAAGTGCTTTCATTCATTCTTCTTCTATTCTCTTTTCCCTCAATCATATAAGATAGAGAAATTCAACCAAATGTTAATAATACGAGAAAATAACAAACTAAAATCTAATCTTAATTCCTATTCAAATATTAAAATATAATAACAAAATGTAACAACCTAACAAATCCTAATAATAATTTGAAATTTAAAGTATACAATTCAACAATATTTAAGACACAAAATATAACCTACACTTTTCTTAAAAAATCCAAATATCAAATCAATTGTATCAATAATTTTTTATTCCTTTATTTTTTTTTTATTAACCAAATATATTATAAATGTAAGGTACCATTAGTACCAAAAAAGTATTACAAGAAACAAATGAATAATATATTTTTTATCAACAAAAAATTATATATTATAAACATGGAGATAAGAAATACCCGATCAAACATTACAAAGATAATCATGAATTGTTTATAAGAGGTTACAACATATTTGACATTTTCTCTAAAAAAAAATACCTGACATTTTGTAACAACAAATAATAAGTAACCAATTACCATCTATTATGCGCATCTCCCCACATACTGAAATGTAACAGTTAAGAAGCCTATTGACCTGCCTAACATATGTGTGATTGGTACCTCCATTAATGTTATCATCATTAATTGGCCTTTACCTTCCACCTAATTACTGCACTTAATTTCCCTGATTTTAGTAGCAGCTTGATTGGCCAAGATCCCTGCACTTTGACTTCACTTCCTAGCCCCTTCTACAACACCTTTAACCCACTGCCTCTGGGAACTACAATATGCATGTCCTTGAATTTATGGTTCACAGTGCAAAGGAAAATTCGAAGCTTTCACAGATTTTAGACAATCATGACCAAGCCACAAAAAGAGTTTTTTTGCATCAGCTCCCCCGTGTCCATGCTTCCATTATTAAACACAATTTTGTTTCTAACATTCCACACTTTGCAAACAAGAGCACACCACATACCTTCCTCATTTTAATTTCGTCTTTATGATTCAGAGAAGAAGGGTCCTGTAGAAACCAGTCACGAATGGTACCAGCAAAAACAGAACAACACTATAACCAAGTGAGGCATTTTTCCCAGATTAATGAAATCTTTGAACAATGTAGAAACAAGTGATCAACAGTTTCATCTTCTTGTGAGCAAAAACCACAGGTATACTCATCCAAACTAGTATTTCTCTTCTTGAGATTATTTTTACTAGGTAATCTGTTAAGAAATAATCTCTATAAGAAAAACATAGCCTTAGGTGGTACATTCAACTTCCAAATGTGTGATAAGAAATTGTCAACCAAATTCTCATATCTCCATTGTTGTAAGGAATGTACAAGTAGTTAGCCGTTGGTTTATGTGCCCAAAACCACACATCTTCACTAACCTTTTGCATTGTTTTTTCTTCAATTAAAGCTAACAATCGATTCAGTTGAGATTGCACCCAAACAAACCAATTCCGTCTCCAATTTAGATTCCACATCGATCGACCCCCTTCCCAGTTCCCACACATCCACATCTCTAACACAAGCATGTTGTTGTTGTGAATTGAGGTACAACTTTGGGAACAATGTTGCAAGAGTCTCTTCACTTTCTTTTGATCTTTCTCCCACCTCTCCTCAATCTTCAATCCTTGAATTAATTTTTCCCTCCTCCTCCAATTAATTGTTGCATGGAAGAATTTTGTGTTTTGATCTCCCTCCATCATCCACTTAGATCTTGATTTTTGTCTAAGTAATGACTCATTTTTTCTAGCCACCTTCCAAAATTCTTCTTGCAAAGAAATCTTCAGGTTGATCTCTCCTTCCACTAAGGCTCTTTCTTCCTTTAACTTTTCCAATCCACCAATCTTGTCTTCAATCTCCTTGCTTCCTTTGAATATTTCTTCTTTGAATATTCCCAAATGAATAATATGATCTACCCAACATGAAAACCCCTCAACATATAAATGTAAACAACTAATTATTATAATTTATTACTGCCACCAGTGAGACAAAAATAACACATAACCACCAATTCATCTACCCAAATAAGCTACCACCGAAATAGGTTCCAGGGATGACTCTCCAGCTACAAATCTCTATTTCCCTCCTTTGGTTACTAAAAAATTAATTATATATTACTGAAAATTTTAGTCTTTAGATGTGTAAATTCGGTTGGTAAGTCATTTAACAATTTCCTTCCAAAAATTATATTTTCGGCCACTAAAAGATGGTAATTAATAAATTTAACACCAAACATTATTTTTTGTCCTTTATTTTATTTGTCAAATTCATTTTAGTTTTTTTTTAACTTTTAAAAAATCATAACTTTTTAAAAAAAATCTTTTAAAAATTATTTTGATTCTCTAACTTTTATACTACTTTATAAAAACTTTTAATTCAACATTTTAATTGATTAATTTCATATTGTACAAACAGTTATTGAGTTGTGCAAAATTCATTTTCAATTTATACATAAAGATATTACACCATTTAATAACTTTTTTACAATATAAAATTAATTAATCTAATCATTGGATTATATGTTGGTATAAAGTAGTTAAAGTTTTGAATTTTATGTAAATTAAAAACTAATTGTTACTTTATCTCACTACTATAGTTTGACTGATGAATAACGTGTTATGTAAAATATAAGTAAATTTCATTGTTATATAAAGGCCTTTTCTCTATTAGGTTTTTTTTTTATTTACCAAATGCGCACAGCTTTAAAAAAAAAATACCATTTGGGGGTAATTGTGCCACGTGGCACGATTCTTTTTTTTTTTTAATAAAAAATAAAAAATGGTCGCTAAAATATTTGATCGCTAATTTCAATCGATATTTTAGTCGTTAAAATTTTTTGCGACAGAATATTGTAGTCGCAAACATAAAAAACAAAAACATCATAATATTCTATCAAAAAAATATTGAAGCTAAAATAAGGATCAAAATTAGCGATCAAATATTTAGTGACCAATTTTTAATTTTTTATTTAAAAAAAAGGAATTGTGCCACTTGATATGACTTAACACAAATGGTTTTTTTTTTTTTTTTAAAACTGCCCCCATTTGGTAAATAAAAAGAAACACTATGAAAAAAAAAATGCTATATAACATGCACAATAAAAATGTTATTACACAAAATTTTATATAAATTGTTGTACAAGTAACCCTTCTCTAATAAAAAATATCAAATAATTCAATAGTTTTATTTACTAAATTTATATTTTACAAAAAATTATTAAATGATATAAGTAAAAAAATTGACATATTATATCAACTGATCTTATCCCATGTATGTATCATGCATGTGTAAATTGAAAATGGGTTTTTAACACTAATGTTTCAGGTTA
>PYAF01003902.1:204569-227535 GCA_007407185.1 Glycine tomentella | reverse complement strand
TTATTGCCTAATGCCCTAAGGGTAATGATTAACAAAAGGACATTAGTTAAAAAAACTAAAAGAAGAAATATTTTTATTGGGAGGCAAAAAAATTGCATTGTCTTTGATTTTTTTTAGGCTCTCCTATAATTTTCAGAATAAATATTTTTTTTCTTTTAATTTCTTAACCAATGTCCTAAGGGTAATAATTAACCAAAAACTTATAAATTAATCAATATAATTCAAAGGGTTTCTTTGAATTATAAATTGTTCATTCAATAAATGAAAGAATTCCATGAATTATAAATTATTCAATCAATAAGTTAATAGTAAGTCAAAGAGTTTCCGGCATTATAAATGCTTAGTCAATAAGTGAAAAGAGTTCTCTGAATTATAAATTGCTCAGTCATAAGGCTGAAAGACAAGAAGAAAACAAAAACAAGATTCTTAGCAAGGCTTCTTCAATGATACATCAGAAGACAATCATAGAAGGGTCTCATTTGAATGTCAAGACTTCGTGTGATCATGAGAATTCTGCTCAAGAAAACAGTTATTCTTCAGTGAATGGAGCAGTGGAGAATCTTCATTTGAGTCTCAAGATTTGAAGTCCCAATTTAGTCTAATTTCATGTTCCTTGGTGAATTCACTAGAATTATGCTAATGTTGAGGGACTTAGTGATTTGTATGAGATAGGAAATTCTGGATATTAGTGTTTCTTTGGTATGAATAATATGGACAATTTAGTCATTTCTGGTAACATAATAATAAGACTTATTTTTTCTGATCATTATCAACTGTGTTGAATTGTTATATTGCTTCAGCCCACAATAACAAACAAACGCATCACATCACTTGTTAAGTATGCATGTTTTGGATGTTGCCAAAGCCAGATTGTCATTTATAGAAATTATTATAATTATATGAACTTTCAATTATCAGTACTACGATTCAATATTTTAATGACTAATACTATATTATTTTTAATGAAAGATTCAATATTTCAATGAATAATATTGGAAAGTAAAATCTCAATGGACGAATTACATATTTTCACTAGAAATGCCATAAAGAAAGTTATAAAAGGATTGACTCATAAAATTAATGAGCACCAGATAATTAAATAAATAAGGAAAAAAAAATCAAATTACCAAAACAAAACAAGTTGCAGAGAATGAGAAACTTGTTAGTATAGTATATATAAGGCACTTTTAATAGGCTTACACTAGCGTGAGTCAGTTACAAAGCTAGTGTTGAGCAACAGAAGAATCCACCTCTAAGTTTGTTGGCAAGAAAGAAAGCAATCTTGGGAAGAAGAAAGATAGAATACAATGGAAGAAAACAGAAATGTTGAAGGGAGTGGTGCAAGAACATCAAATGAGCCATCACCACCACCAGGAGACAGTTCACGGTATTGCTGGTATTGTAATGCCAAGTACGATTGTATCAACGCCTTGATCGAACATATGATATCCCACAGGCAACAAATAGAAGCATCAGTAGCGACGATGATGCAGGCTATTTCTGATGATGGGGCTGGTGGCACCAACATGCGGTTTCAAGGGAGTGGATCATCTCATCAACCACCTTTGGTTTCTTCTTCTCAAGCATCATCATCAAGTTCGAGGTCTCTGCCACATCCTGCAAACCAAGCTTCTGGTTATGGGGTTGGTGTATCAACACTACCATCCATGACTCCTAATAATTGTTTTACTCTTCAGTCCATCATGCTTCATCAGTTCCCGCAGACTTCTCATATGATGCCTCCTCAAGGACTCAATCCTCAGTTCCAAGGTTCAATGGCTCATCAAGGGATCAGTGGATCATCTCACCAACCTTGGCTTTCTTATCCTGTTGGGAATTATGGCCAAGAAAGCATCAATACTTCAATATTATCTCAGGCTCCGAATACTGCCATGCATCAGTTCCAAAGTTTTTTGGATCGGGCAGTTACAGTACAAGAAGGACTTCCAAGTTTAAGGTTGCCTAATTCGAATTTTGGCCAAGAAAGCAGCTCTTCAAGAACACCTCAGAATGAAAGAATGGAGTGTCCTCTTTTCAATGTCAATGAGAGGCAATTTGCCCAAGAAATAAGCAATTCTTCAAGATTACGCCACGTTCAGAATATTGTCATCCAACGTCTGGTCCGACTTGTCAGGGCTCAACTCAGGGCTCAACGGGGTATTGGATCATCTCAGAATTTAGCCCAAGAAATAAGCAATTCTTCAATATTTCCTCAGACTCAGAATATTGCCATTCATCGTCAGCTCCAACTTCTCAGGGCTCAAGGGAGTACTGGATCATCTCATCAACCTTTGGTTTCTTATTCATCTCAGAATTCTGGCCAAGAAATAAGCAATTCTTCAATATTACCTCAGACTCAGAATATTGCCATGCATCGTCAGCTCCAACTTCTCAGTGCTCAAGGGAGTACTGGATCATCTCACCAACCTTTGGTTTCTTATTCATCTCAGAATTTTGGCCAAGAAATAAGCAATTCTTCAATATTACCTCAGACTCAGAATATTGCCATGCATCGTCAGCTCCAACTTCTCAGTGCTCAAGGGCGTACTGGATCATCTCACCAACCTTTGGTTTCTTATTCATCTCAGAATTTTGGCCAAGAAATAAGCAATTCTTCAATATTACCTCAGACTCAGAATATTGCCATGCATCGTCAGCTCCAACTTCTCAGGGCTCAAGGGAGTACTGGATCATCTCACCAACGTTTGGTTTCTTATTCATCTCAGAATTCTGGCCAAGAAAGCAGCAGCAATTCTTCAGGAATACCTCAGAATGAAAGCATACAGAGGCAATTTGGCCAAGAAAGCAGCAACAATGCTTCAACATTTCCTCAGGCTCAGAGAATTTCCATGCGTGAGTTCGAAAGTTTAATGGATCATGGGATCAGTGGATCATCTCATCAACATTTGCTTTCTAATTCTGCAGCACCAGTTAGAGTACAAGGACTTCCAAGTTCAAGGTCACATCCTCAGGCTCAGAGAGTTTCCATGCGTGAGTTCGAAAGTTTAATGGATCAAGGGATCAGTGGATCATCTCATCAACCTTTGCTTTCTAATTCTGCAGCACCAGTTAGAGTACAAGGACTTCCAAGTTCAAGGTCACATCCTCAGGCTCAGAGAGCTTCCATGCGTGAGTTCGAAAGTTTAATGGATCAAGAGATCAGTGGATCATCCCATCAACCTTTGCTTTCTAATTCTGCAGTGCCAGTTAGAGTACAAGGACTTCCAAGTTCAAGGTCACATCCTCAGTCTCAGAGAGTTTCCATGAGTGAGTTCAAAAGATTAATGGAGAAAGGGAACAGTGGATCATCTCATCAACCTTCGGTTTCTAATTCTGCAGTGCCAGTTAGAGTACAAGGACTTCCAAGTTCAAGGTCACATCCTCAGTCTCAGAGAGTTTCCATGAGTAAGTTCAAAAGTTTAATGGAGAAAGGGAACAGTGGATCATATCATGGTGAGGGGAGTTCTGGCCAGGAAAGCAATTCTTCAGCAATAAGGCCTCAGAATGCAAGCATAGAGAGGTGTAATAAGAGGAAATTTGGCCAAGAGAGAAGCCCTGCTGATTCGAATGTCGACAAGGGACTCAAGCCTTTATGTGATGAGAGGAAATTTGACCAAGCAAGAAGTTCTTCAGTAATAGTACCTCAGAATTTAATCACTGAGGGAGAGGGGCCTGTTTCTGATTTGAATGTCAAGCCTTCATGTGATGATGAGAATTCTGGTCAACAAATAAGTTCTTCAACGCCTGTGAATGGAGGTCAAGAGGAATACAAGTTTAATTTGAATTCCAAGCCTTGAATTCACAAGTTAGTCAAATTTCATGTTCTCTGGTGAATTCACTAGAATTATGCCCCAATGTTGAGGGATTTAGAAGTGAATTTCTTGCATGAGATTAGAAGTTCAAGATGACATTAGAGTTTGTATCTGGTATACATAATATGGACAATTTAGTCAATTCTTGGAACATAATAATAATAAGACTTGTTTTTTATGATCATTATCAACTGTGTAGAATTGTTATATTGCTTTGCTTCAGTTCATAATAACAATTAGCAGTCCTCAGTACTTGTCAAGTATCCATCCATGTTTACATGTTGCCAAAGCCAGAATCTCCTTTTTTGTAAATTTATTAGAATCATTTGAACTCTCTATTTTTTATTATCAGCACTAAGTTTAAAGGGACATGAGCAACAGAAGGGTTAAAGGTTCTGTACAACACTTTCCAGCTTCATCATTTTATTTAAAAATTCTTCCTTACGGATTTTTTTTCTTTGTTAAGAACTGTATTTATGCCCCCAAAATGGTCATTATTAGGCTATCATAATGTCGTTGGTACTTTGTTTTTTCTCAGCAGTGATGACTCTAGGATTAGTTGCATTCTTATATGTAGAAACTAGAAACCTGTAGAATTTGAATATGACACGTGTTCCAAGTTGACTGTTTTTTCTGTAGCCTTTTTTTTACCTTTACTATCCTTTTGGTTAAGAAAGTGAAATCCTTTTACGTTCTATTTAGTGTCTCTATATTTTAATATGTAAGATATCAATTTTCTTCATTATTGGGCATACCATTCAATAATATGGGAATCCAAGATGCCTAGGAATCTTAAATCTTAAGCATATAAACACAGTTTAAATAAATTCATATTCATTTCAAAATGTAGACGTTACAACATCCACAGAATCTTCAATAACTTTTTGCTCTTATACTAAATAAGGGATGACAAAATTTTCCTGCATAGCAGATAAAATATGATTAAATGTAGACATATTGAAAATACTTAGAAAGTTAGGATTTCCGCGTTACTATCAACTTAGTTTTGTATATTCTAACTTTTTTGGTTGTTAGGGAAGCTCAATGAAGGTCCCATATTTTTACATATCCTAAAATGTCAATTTAGTGCATCAACGGATTTATAAGAACACAGTTTAAATTTTCCAGTTGAAAATAAACCTAAATTCTCAAGTAGAGGTTGAGAGCTATGGATATTTTTTAATATTGTCTTCAAAGTTACTGATGTTTAGTTGCATGTGAGAATTTTTGGAAGGGAATAACTCTTTCTAAATTATATTTCCTCTGTTCATATCTTTAGAAAATTTTAGCCAAAAGCTATATATTAACTTATTAGATCTTTCCTACTGATATAGGAGTTTTTATCAAACTTTTTTGGTAAAATTTACACATTTAGCTTGCTTGATTAACTAACGGTCAAATGCAACAAAATGCTATTGATATATTTTTTTTCCGTTCAGATTAATTTCCAATAAGCTTCCTGTGAAAATCTAATTATTTATGAAGATTTTTTTTTTTTTTTACCCTTTCGCAGTGGAGCGAATCTCCTTTGATGAATTTTATTGGCATAGCTTTCTACAAAGAAAATTGATGGGAAAATGATAGCTTTACATTGATTTGAAGTATTCACAATATTTTGATAGTAGTCGTCTTCAAAAGTTCAAAACTGTCAAATTCATCTGTAAAAGTTAATGCAAATTCTGTTACTTTTCCATTTTGATTTCTCCTCTTTGAACATTGGATAAATTACGGGGATAATCTATGAATGTTCTCTTGACACTTTCTACAAATTCAGCAACTTGGGAAAATAATTTTTTAGAGTTATCCACGTCTATGCTCATGCATTATACTTTGATATACAAATTTTAATCCTTTTACGTACGTCGCATTACTGACAGTGTCTTTGCTGTCTTTGTACAAAAGTATCAAATTAATATGCCAACTTTTATATAGAAAGAAAAAATCAAGCAAAACTACTAATAATCCATTTTAATGGAGTATCTCAAGTCTCAACTTGGATATGTGTTATTTAAAAATATTTATGTATTTTAATATTTCTCGCTAAGCTAATAAGCCAGTTGATCTCCTTGCCAAATGGGTGTTTGAGCAATTTATTATTGGAGTGCTCCTCCTGATGCTGCTTTATATATACGTCTTGGCGAAGGATAGCTATTTGTAGTTTTTTCTTTGCCTTTTATCACTAAAAATGTTTTTTATTTAAATTTTATAAATCTTTATATAATTATTAGGCTTAAATACATTTTTAGGCCATGCAATTTAACGTTTTTTTTTTGTCATTACAAAATTATTTTTTATTTTTAGTTTTTACAAAGTATGTTTGTTTTATTTTTAGTCCTTAAGGCACTTTAGATAACATTTTGAATAGTGAAAAAATATTATCTAAAATGCCTTAAAAACTTAAAATAAAACAAATATAATTTACAATGATTAAAAATAAAAAAATAATTTTGTAAGGACAAAAAAAATGCTAAATTATATGACTAAAAATATAGTTAAACATTATTATTATTAATTATATTTGGGTTGAAATTCAAGCTAAGTGCAAGCTAAATGCTACATATTGCATTAAGAATATTCATGTATGATACAATTTCTCTAAACATTACAAGTTTTTATTTAATGAGTATAACTACACATTGAGTATATGGGTGAAGATTTGAGTTTAATCCCTACATAATGAACACATTATTGGAAGGGATGAGAATCATTAAGTATAACTAAACTTCGAATCAAGTGGTTAAGATTATTGTTATTAAATTAAAAAAAATATTGCAACCTTTTATTATTATAAAATCGAAAGCTCATTGCTGATTTATTTTTAACATTTTGAAAATGTGTCTTAAGTTTTGATAGCAAGGTTGGAGAACTTTTTTTCTAAAATTAGGAAGATTCTAAAGAATTAGAAGAATTATAACAAGATTAATAGAATCTTAAGGAAAATGATATTTAGGATTAGTGATTTTCTGGTAGACTTTCCTATTACTTTTAAATAAAATATTAAATAGAATCCTAATTCCTTTGCCATATGTACTCTTTCATACATCAAAGGACTCATTTTGTCCATCTCCATTTAAATTTGAATCTCATTAATTATAACTGAGAGAATATATAATCCTAATTCCTCTTCTCATGGGACATCAAATTTCCATATAATTTTACCTTAACTTCATAGGGACTCTACTTATAAATTTTAATAAAAGTTGACTAAAAAGATGAGAAGATAGATATCCAAGTGTGCCGAGTACATGGCTCAAAATACTTCTCTTCTAAAGATCATGATTATATATACCAACATGCACTGTAAAGTTCAAACATTTGGAACAATTATTTAATCCACATGCATTAATTGAAATTTCATTAAACAGTTTGTAACTTTATCTACAGAAAAGATAAATTCATTTATATCTTATTATTAATCAGTATGTGCACTCGCATATGTCACCCAACTAGTTAAGATTAATTTTGTTAGATTTTTTTAAAGAAAGCCTACGGTCCAAACATGTTAAAACAACAACAATACAATAGGCCTAACTCTACGTTCGGCCCAATTGGAGCAGGAAGATTAAAAAGAAGAGGGAAAAACAATAATAAGTGGACCTTAAAATACAAAGAATCAATACACATAATTTTTTATATCAAGCAAATATTAATTGTTAGATGTTAATTTTTGTTAACTAGATGAATCGAACCCAAATCTTTTTTCTCATTTCTTTAACTACCCAATTAACCTTATATTTTCAATACGCGTGAAAATTTATGTGCTTTAATTAGTTGAATCAATACAGAGAATTGCTGAGGTATTGTTGAAGAATTGCTGCTTTCTTGGCCTAATTTCCTTTTATTGGCATTATTCACAACTAAGATACTGTATACTAGTATACCGAGATAATTAAACAAGAAAAATTCAAAATCACCAAAAATATTACGGCCATAATAAATTCTAGCAATGATTATTAAGAGCCTGAGAAACTTGCTATATATAAGTGAGTTGCAAAAGCCTTGCACCACTGAAATCAACTACAAGATTAATAAGAAGTGCGTAGAAGCCTCTTAAGTTTGGAAGCAATCTTGGCAACCAAGAAATCCAAGATACAATGGAAAGCAATGATGGAAAAGAAGTTCCTGCATCAAATTAGTCAGCACCAATGGAGGAGTTTTCTTGCAGGTTTTGTGATAAGAAGTTCATTGATTACCACGCCTTGGGTGGACATCAGAATTGCCACAAGAGTGAAAGAGAAGCAGAAAAGCAAAAGAAGATTCTTAGCGAGGCTGAAGGGAGTGCATCACATCAACCTTTGATTTCTTCTACAGTTGGAGGAGGACCATCAAATTCATTCTCACAGCCACATCCTATGGGGAATCTTGGCCAAGAAAGCATCAATTCTTCAATACCTCAGAATGCTGCCATGCATTATCTGCTCCCCACTTTGATGTTGCCTCAAGGGAGTACTGGATCATCTCTTCAACACCACAAATCATATCAACCTTGGTTTTTTTCTTCTGCAGGTACAATAGGAGCACCTAGTTCATCAGCTGTCACAACCACAATCGTCGCATCCTAGTTTATTTTATAAGAAGAATTTTGGGAAAGAAAGCAGCAATTCTTCAATCTGCAGAGGGAGAAGCCCTCCTGATTTGAATGTCAAGCTACTCAAGCCTTTATGTGATGAGAGGAAATTTGACCAAGCAAGCAATTCTTCAGTAACACCTCAGAATGCAATCACTGAGGGGTTTGATTTGAATGTCATGCCGTCATGTGATGATGAAAATTCTGATCAACAAGTCAGTTCTTCTTCAACGCCTGTGAACGAAGAAGAGGAAGAGAAGCTTGATTTGAATCTCAATCTTTGAAGTCCCCAAGTTAGGGCCTGTTTGGATGTTAGTTTCTCTAGAAGCACTTCTAGAAGATAAAAGTAAGGAGAAAAAAATGAAATGAGCTTTTCCATAAGTAAAAATAAGCTCTTTATTAGCTAATTTGTAGATGTCATCTCATCTTTTAGAGAAGCTACATTGGTGAGCTTCTACAAACTAACTAATGGAGAACTTATTTTTACTTATGGAGAAGCTCATTTCATCTTTTTACTCTTATTTTCTTCTTCTATAAGTACTTCTAGAAAAGCTTACCCAAACAGGCCCTTAGTTTAATTTCATGTTCTCTGGTGAATTCACTAGAATTATGCCAATGTTTGAGGGATTTAGAAGTGATTTGCTTGCATGAGATTAAAAATTCATGATGACATTAGAGTTTGTATCTGGTAGCATTATATGATCAATTTAGTCATTTCTTGGAACATAATTAATAATAAGACTTGTTTTTTCTGATGACCATTATCAACTGTGTAGAATTGTTATATTCATTCAGTCTCACAATAACAATTAGCAGTCCTCAGTACTTGTCATGTTTACATGTTGCCAAAGCCAGATTCTCCTTTTATGTAAATTATTAGAATCATTTGAACTTTCTATTATCAGCACCAAGTTTAAAGGGACATGAGCAACAAAAGGGTTATAGGTTCATTGTATTAAAGTGTCTACCATTTTGCGTTTCAAACTTGCAACTTTCGAGTGAGAACATATATTTTTGCTAGATTTTCTATGACTAATTTCTTCTGTTATGATGAGTGCTAAATTCTAATATAATACGAAAAGAGGAACATATGATGAATTTTGGTTTATGAGCCAAGCACATAAGCAATAAAAAATGTGACGAAGATGATGATTTAATAAAGTGGTACTTGCCCTTCCATTTAACATTAATGGTTTTCTTTTATCCACGAGAATTGAAAACAATATAGAAGATTTATAATAATTTACACATTGTGTTTAATTAACTGAATTAGACGGTAAAAGATTACGTTACTTATTAGGATAATGAAGACAAACAAGAAAGTTTAACTAAGATAAGTTCAATTCAGTTCATTATTGTCGTACTTGTTTATACTGAAATTTGTTTAATGATTAAATTCTTATAAGATATTCTTTCATACAATAACGGATATGGTATAGGAGATTGAATTCATGACCACCACATGCTTTAAGAACATGCTTAACCATGATTTTTACCATCATACTGTAACATTTTGGTATGCTTAAGGGGCATCCTTGCCATTGCTTTGATTATTCCATCCTTGACTTAAATCTTTAAGAACCTTTTCAGTGAGAGTTGTTTACGAGGTTGTTAAATATTTTTAAAAAAAATGAAAATGCTTCTTGTTACGAATTCGTGCAAATACGAAACTTAAAAACAAGTTCACTGTGATTTTCGTTAAAACACAGATTTTTGTTTTATAATTTTTTATTTAACTTTTATTGAATGAAATAATGATATGTGTCTTTCTTATCATTCGCGTGTATAATCTTTCGTACCAAATAGCATTGCTCTTAAAAACAAATATTAAAAAAAATCATTTCTTATCTTAGTTTACTATTAGAGCAATTTTGGCTTGACAATTCTTATATAAGCAACAATTCTCCATATTTTTAAGAATTATGTCACAATTGTAAAATTCATTTTCAGTTTCATACTATTCCCACGAGTTAAAAGCTGCAACTTCTTTATATATAGAATTGACCTAGTGAAGGGGAATTCAAACAGTTTACCCAAAGTTCTAATTTTCAATTTTATTGCTATCATTGAACAACAACAAAAATATTACTATTATCATTATTAATTGGATTTGGAAATCAAAAACATATTCTGTCATTTAATCAAGCATATACAATTTATGCCACCAGCAGTTAATATGACCAGAGCTGCAAAAACATTCATCCTCTCTTCTTCTCATTAGTGTCCCGTAGAAAAACTGTAGTACAAGATGATTAACAAATAGTTAGAAAACATTTATATTGTTAAAAACCCTTTTAATAAAGTATAAAATATAACATGTTTGATATAAAATGACAACATCGCAACTCGTACAAGCTTAATTTTCTTCTATCAGATATCTAGGACAATATATCCACAATTTGTATGAGTCTCAGTGCTGGACACATGATTTTAAATGAAAGAAACCCTAATTGAATACATTACAATGACATACCTCAGTGAATTATCTGCTGCAGAAAAAAGAATTCAAGCTTCGTGAAATAAGTTTTTTTTTATCAATAAATATTAATTATTAATTTTTTTAATATGCAATTGAACATGTTATATTTTTCTTTTCGTCATTCTCCTTTTACCACCCAATCAATCTTACATCCAATCAATTTGATAACTCCACTCTATGAAATAGCATTGACAAGAGGCGGATGCAGAGTTTCATTTTTTTAAACAGACGCAGGTACATATAATCAAATAAATAAATATGCAAATGGAAACAACCAATCAAGTAGCTAAATTATACTTACTGCAATTTGGCTTGTGGATAATTAGGGATAGCCAAAAAGCCAAAACATTTTTAATAGTCTACATACATAACCTTTTTTCCTTCTAAATTATCAATTTGATTCTTAAATTACTCAAGATACATCAACTTAGTCCTCAAATTTTAAAATGCTTCTATTATATTCTTCAATTATTAAAATTGCATCATTTAAGTCATTTTTTATGCATATTAATGACGTTTAAGTTAGGTATACATGACCATGTGATATGACAATTTCAGGTGAGTCTTATGTAACATAATTTTATCACTCAAATTGAGCAAAGATCTAACAACATTAATTTATAATATAATTTGAGATATAAAAAATTGATTTTTTTTACAATATATAGATAAAATTGATTCTTCAAAATTAGTTAATATTTAATAATGATTACACGCTAATAGGTATTGATCCGAACTGTACTGTAAAATAAATATATACTTTTTTTAAGAGTTAATTCTCCTTTTCCCTGCAAGTGGAAGAGGATCTAATTATGTCGTTATATTTAACACAACGCGGTTATATGAGGAATTATACTCATTATATAATGGTTATAAAAAAAATACAAATTATATACTACCGCGGTAAGTATCGTTAATTAAAAAAATCTTTTGAAATATTTAGAAGAATTTATTTATTAACATTTTCAGGTTTTTCTTTTAAATACAAATATAAGTATGTTTCTGAAAAGATTCTTTTACATCCAAAATCAATTCTATGCACATGTTAAACTAAAATAATTTCATATTAGTTGATTCATGTATTTGATAATAATTGTATTTTTTTAATAAAAGAATATTTTCCTGCAGATATTGAATTAAAAGTAATTAAAAACGAGACCAAAGTCATCAAATAAAAGCATTATCAGAGTCTATTAATATGGCCTGTATTCTCACATATTCTTTACGAATAACTACTTTTATTTTTTCTGTAAAAAAAAAAAAAACTACTTTTATTTTTTGAAGTATTGGTTGATTGAAAAAAAAAGTTATTTCTCTTATATAAGACCCTTTCTTCCAAACAAACCCGAGCATCCCTGAGAAAACACCCTTACACTCATCTTTCTAACTCTAAATATCATGGCCAACATTCTTGTCAGTCCTTCTTTTCTTCTCAGGTCAGTCTAGCCCTCTATTCTTCTTTATTCTTTTGCTTTGCATGAATAATTCTCTTTGCCGCAAAACTTAAATACAATTAATATCATAAATATTGTTGGTGCTATACTGCTATATATTCTATCTCCAATTAACATAAGGATTTTATCTTTATAATTTTAATTATTGAGACGAAGTTATGTCAAATTTAACTGTAGAATAATGTAACTAAGTTTTCTACTTTATTCTCATTCATTATTGTTTTATGCTATTGAATTATACATGATCTATATTGATAATTATGAAGGTGCAGGAAGAGATATTATGTTGTTGTAGCGGAAAGTTTAAGGATGCAAATAGAAGGCACAACGGTGAAGTCAAAGTCAGCATCCAATAATGTCATTAATATTAAAGAGGAAAAGTTTTGGATGAGAGATCCTAAGAGTGGAAATTGGATTCCAGAGAATCACTTTGGAGAGGTTGATGCTGCTGAGCTGAGGGAGAAGTTTCTGCCAACCAGACACACAAATTCTTCCAATCAACTTAAGTAGGATCTTTGTGAAACAAATTTGATCGGAAGTTTGAAAGGAACACAATAATATATATATATATATATATGGAAAACCTATATATGCTTAAATAAAGATATATTTATGACATTAACATGTGTGTGTATTCTCTTTACTTGTTCTTCAGTTATATAATAAATATACGTTCCGTACGTTTGTTCATAGTTTACTTTGTTGATCTCACTTTCCTTTATGATTTTCTTCATATGATCAACATGTCCATGAAGATCGATAGGACCAGACTTGACTGATAATTAAGGGGGCAATTTTTATACATTACTAATGTATATGTAGTATATATGTTTATCCATTAACAATATTGGATAATATGCATGTATGTATACGTACATGTATGTATACGTACATGTATGTATACGTACTATATATCCATTAGTATAATTTGTATACGTATTATGATAAGGGATTGAATACATTAGCAATATAAAAAGTTAAAGTTTATCTGATAAATGTATACGTATGCTTTTAAGTTTCATACAAAATATTTATGATTATACATTCTAAAATTTAAATTACATTAGTAGTATATTAAAATGTAGAATGTTTGTTTTACATGACATGGAAATTATTTATAACTAAATTTATACTAATTTTTTCAGCAATTTTCTTACTGTATATATACCAACAAATTGTCAATAAGAAAAACTCTTCTTGTTAAAAAGTGTACTCTTAACAATGTATTTATAGCTAAAAACCACTTTGAAAGTACGTTGTTGTCTTACCAAATACAAACAATGCTCGAAAATGAAATATATAAAAACGAGAGGAGAAAATTTAAAAAAAGAATCCGTAAAAAAATAAAAAGAATCAGGAAAATAACGAGGGGGGGAGATATTCGTTGGTCTGGAAAATATGTAGTTCTCAATACTATTATATTTGAATATTTAATACTAAATGGAATGGAATATAATAAAATAAAATTAAAAATTTAATTAGATGACAATATAAATATTTTTTTTAATTTGGTATATAGAGAGTATAATTTGGTCACATTCTCAGAGAAATATTCGAAGTTCTACATGCTCTTTTATCAGTTCTACGTTTTTTTTTAAGAACTTAATTAACACAGGTTAAATAAAACAATAAATACATAGTAAATATAATTAGAATCACTTTCTTAAATAGGAAAAACATTAGATAGGGACTTTTTTCTAATTCAATTGATTAAGTAAAATATGAGTATTATAAATTTTTAATGTCGTGTTAAATTCCTACATATAAAAAATAAATGACACTCAAATAGTGTTTTCTCCATCTATTTACAATAACATGTTATCTTAATAATAGGAAAAAACACTATCTTAATGCATTTTTTAATAATAGTGCTATAAATAATTAATTTGAAAGGTCAATATTATATTAACACAATGAACCTTAAATTCAGTATATAGATAATGCAAATTAAACATGTTGATTTGGCGGCATACGAATGTAAAAGTTGCACCATCCATTGAATCGAAATTGAAAATGAAATTGACATTGTGGTTGTCATTATCATTTTGTCTGAAATTGGAATTCTGGACAAGCAACATTAAGAATCATCCATTGGAATTCTTCGGAATCAGAATCAGAACCTGTGGCTCTTCCCTCCCCCAAGAAGAGCCGGATTGAGAGTTTTAACCCTTTCTCTAGAAAACAAACGATATTTGCTAAAGTTTGGAATTTTTCTTTCCACAGGTGCCTTCACCTGAAACATTGTTCGCATATTGAGTGAACCCCACGATCCTACTAAAGTTGGAAAATCATGTAGGTTTGTTCCTCCATACCCTTTGGGGAATAGATTCTTGCAAACTTATAAGGACAATATGTCTTAAATAATTCGTTTGTCGAATCATTTTTCTTATATATATATATATATATATATATATATATATATATATATATATATATATATTGTGACCATAACTTGTCAAATGGATGTTGATTGAATTTTGGTTTTATGCTTATTAAGTTGCCACATACTATTTAGCTTATATAAGTGTATATTTTGCGTGAATGTTAATTAGCAAAATTAATTGAATTATCTTAATTTTTAAATTTAATTTTAATGAAAATAAGTTTAAAATGATGTGATTTATGTTTAAAAATATTTATTTCAAAGTATTTTGTGATAGAATTTCTAATTCTTGATCCCTCAATATCAAAAGGTTACATTAGATTCTCAACGATGCAAATCTAGCTGTAAGGACATATTCAGAGAACAAATTCTCCTAATCCATTTCTTTAACTTTTAGCCAAATATTATGCATTTAAAAGAAAACTTCATTTTTTTGTTTTAAAAAAAGCTTCATTTTTGTTTCATATAATGTAATGTATTTTTCCTCCTTACAAGACAACATTTATATATAGTAAATGTGCTTAGAGAGCTTAAATGCTCATCAAAACATACATTAGTTTGTTTGAAGACGCTGGAAGGAATAAATTAAAGGGTTTGTGATCTGATCCTTCGAAATCAACTTTTTGGATGATATAGTTTTTTGGTGACATTTTTTTTGGGGGATGATGTTGATAACCAAAAATGAAGAGTTGACTTCACTAATCATGTTATGTAGGAGAAAGATTCAAACCCTATACAAATAATGATGGATTTTACTAATTGTTTCTAGTGTTATAGGCTCATTAGCCTAATTTATTGATATTTTCAGTGATGAGTCCATTAACTTGTAAGTTTATTGGCCTATTTAAAGATAAATCCATTGGCCTAAATATTAAAGTCTTAATATAAAATGGATCTTTAAACATGTTAACAAGATAGACTTAAATACTTAATATTATAAAACAGGCCAAGTCAAGCATAGACAAGCCTTGACTTACCTTGACTTATTTTCAACCTAATGTAAGCGGCATAATTTGACATTGGAATCCAGGGACAATATTGATTTAGTGATGACTTTTTGGATCAATCAGTTTGGTTGGAATTCTATTAAATTGAAATTGAAAAATCAGTATGCATGAAGCTGTATCTTAGAATTTCGTACAATAAAATATTGCAGTAAGTATGAAGCTGTATCTTAGCATTATTTTTTAGCTGTATCTTAGAACATTCAACCTCAACCTTGGATGGAATAGGCACACCAAAATCAACTGGGCACAAGGCAGGAGCCAAATCCTTTTGGTCCAGAGGGTAGAGTCGAGCAAACTGTCAATTACATATAGGACATATACAAGGTCAGTTACTAATTGAGTACAATTTTTATTCCATGAATCAATTAAAAGTCACTTTATATATGACTTTTTAAAGTAATTATTACAAAACTGAAACAATCTTACCATATTGCATACATGACAAGCATTATTTGGTGACTGTTTTAAAACCCACTTTGAGTAGAGTAAGAAGCTGGATGTTGTATTTAAGTAATGAGGCTCTCCTGCTTGATGAACTAATCTTTTGGATTGGACTCTCCTCTTGTACTTACTTAAGTTAAACTAACAATTAGTGCTTTATATAAAAGTTGGTTTATGGAAATGGCGACTAATAGATTGCATTAAAGTACAAGGTGGAGGTGTATAGTTGAACAACTACTTAGAGGAAAAGAGTGTCGATGGCGTGAAGCTGCCAAGGACGCTGATTCTTAAAGGAGGTGATAATTTTATGACTTATGAATCCCAACCCAAGTTGAGTAAAATAAGAAGTTTGATATAACACTCAAGGCATGAGAGAGTTATAAGTGATACTGACATTGAGGGTATCGGAGGCGTTTTTGAGTTGGATTTCGACCTGCATCATGGTGGAGGCCTTGCTGGAGCGGATCACGGCGGCCAAGGCGCCAACGGCGGCCACGGCCTCCGCCAAATCGGGGTGTTTGCGCCACGTGTCGAATTCCGAGATCACCGAGAACGGTTTGTCTTGGTCGTTGACGTTGTTGTTGTTGTTGTTGTTGTTGTGAGGAGAATGGACGGTGGCTGACTGGGCCGGAGCGAGGCAGTGAACCGCTCTGTTCTGGTAGTACGCCGATGTCTTCTGCTTCTCCATTCAATCCCTCCTCTCACGCCTCTATTCTGCCAAATGTAAATCACCAATCTCACTTCCAATCAATAGCCTATCATGTTTTTTACTTTTTACTTTTACTTTTTGGCTCCCTAAATTATTATTATTAAATTATTATTTATTCTTATAAACTATTTCTTCTATTTCGAAATGACTATTATTTTTTTAGCATTCAAAAAAATTCATATTGATTGATGTTTTCAGTTTTTTAATGAAATATTAAAATTTTATTTAAAATTTAGTCTAAATAAATTACATCAATCTAATATGTTGTGTCTATTAATTTTTCAACCATCATGTTAATTAAGCAATAGTTATAAATAATGTATTTTTTATGGGACAAACAATGCACTTAATTATAGAAAGTAAAAATATTTTAGTAAGTAACTCATTTATTAGTATTGTTAATCTGAAACATCAATTATTTTGGAATGGGGTGATTTTTGTCACTTTAAAAATAAAAATACTTAAAGGAAATAATTATATAAAAATTTAAAATATAGGGAATGTTTGGTAGGGAAGAAATTTTTCATGCCTGAGAATTATTTTCTCAAAAATAAATAAAATTTGTTTGGTTGATTATTAGATAAATATCCTAGAAAACAAAGAACGAAGTATATTATTACAAATTATTTTGGTTTATGTAATTTAATAAAAAATATTTTTTATTATAGTGAAAGAAAACTAAATTTAAGAAAGTAAGATTCTCACCTCCCATAAAAAAACAATTTGTGAAAAATTGATCAAAAAACATTTTCAAGAAACATTATTTTCCAAAAATGTATACCAAACATGAAAAACTAAGTTTCTTAACGTATGATTCCTGAAAAATCAAAAACTTTTCCTCTTCCAATTTCCCAGTGTCTCCACAAGCCAAAATCTAATGAAAATAAAAATTATAAAATGTTGTCTGAAATGAAGAAAGTTCTTGCCATATTGGAAAACGATTAATTACACTCACACCTTGATCTTGAAGTTTTTTCAAATTGTTCACTAATTATAGGAGTATATAATATAACGTTTTTAAAATAATTAAAAGATAAGTATAAAATATAAAGAATATCAATGTAATATTTTTCAAATAATTAAAAAATTTAGTATATGAACAAAAAAAAAAGGGATATAATGTGCAAACTAAAAAAAATCAGTTGAGAGGACTAAAAAAATATTTTACCAATTTGATAGACTAAAATGTAAATTTTAATTTAAAAGACTAAATAAACAGATCGCAAATATAAGAAAACAAAAATATATTTAAGTCATTATTTTAAAAAGAAAGTTTAAAGTGACTGTTACAAGGCACATTATGTCAATTTGGATGTCTATGAAGTCAAGATTACAAAAACAGCAATCATATTTTCCAATGTCGTAAAAATATTAATAATTTTGCAGGCATCGAGTTCAAGTTTTTTCTCTCACAAATTCAGCGTGTGTAAAAATACTAATTATGAAATAATATTCAATACGTTCCATTTAATATATTTTTATTTTAATTACAATAAATACTCTAGTTTTATTAAAAATTCCTTTTGTTTCTTCATCCTTAGCATTTGTGAGAAAACAACTAATTCAATTGCCACAACAAATAATTTGACTGAAAAATTAATTTCCCATCTTAAGCCTCGCATTAACAACTTAATTTTAGTTACAACTGATAATACAAAATGGATAAAAAGAATATGTAAGCTAAATTGGCATTTAAAAAGTCAAAATTGGTAATAGCAAAGTAAAAAATAAGATGTAAAAATACTATAGCTGCCATAAAAGGCTACGATTTGTGGCAAACCACCGCCGTGCAAGACATATCACTGTCTATGCTCCACAAATTGAACTCTTCGAGCCATTTCTGAATTGAATTCAGCTCCATCTCACTTGACCAATATACCAACTTCTTATCCCGAAGAGAAGTTTCACTACCAGAGCCGACCTTTGCGGCAAAAGAAGTCTCATCAACTTTTCTAATCCTCGCACCATTCTGTTCCAATAGTTTTGTCACAACATGCACAAAGCTTAAGCTACTATGGATTGCTGAATCTTTTCCTGCCATGGCTACAACCTTGGACACAAAGCCATCAACCCAGATTTTCTGACTAGTAGATGAGCTTTTAGCATAAAAGACTTCCAAGTTGTTTGCAACAAAGAAGTCATCATTGGGTGATTCAGACCCAGACAAGAGGTCTGAAGTGAGAAGCACGCTCCCATCCATAACCCACGTGTTATACCTATTCTCGATACACTTCTTAACTACATAAGTCTTTGCCAAAATGCCCTTGATGGTCTCAAAACTCGAACCTTGCAAAGTGAATTTAGACAATCCAACACTACTTATAAATTGGTCAACGTTAATTACAGGATGTCCCCTCCTTGCCAGATCAAATAAGGAGTCACATGGAGGGCCCATAAGTATATAATTCCTGATATCTAGCCTCTCAAAGTGGCATAGTAAGTTTCTTGCTATAGCCTCCGATACCCCAAAAAGATTTACTAAGAAGACACTATTCTGTTTCTGCAGAGAGTGAAGCAACGATCCAAGTTCTTCCAGGTTTGTGATAACCTTTCCAGGATGTACTTCTCTGAAACAAAAATCAAACCATTTTAAACTACTAAAAGGTTGCATTTCCAAAATATTGAAGTCCAGAGACTTTTCCTCTAGTAATTTAGAATCAGGTCCAGCAGTTTTCCCGTAGTTTACTCCAGCATCCCTGTGAGAAACGCTTAATGCTCTCTCATGCAGAAGATTTGTGTAGATATTGAAATAACCACGGGATTGAATAAACTTTATGAACCAAGGTGTCCAAATTCTCTCTCCCATTTTCTTATACCATCCTGTAGTCACCTGGACAAATTTCCCGAATCAAAATTAGGAACAAACTGAACTGCTGACATATATCAAAGAACAAAAATGAGAGTAAAGAAAAAGAGGCATTTTTTTTCTTTAAATGCATTTTATTACCATTCCCTCAAGAAATGGACGATTGCCCTTTGCCTTGTTCTCATCATACCACAGCCTGAACTCTTTCCACGGCTTAGGAAAGAGAATTTGACCCCATGTACCAACTAACTGGTATAAGAAAAGCCTTGTCTTGTCATCCAACTGTAATTTGTTTCCATGTTTACCTGCAGCCAGAAACCAGTAACATTATCAATAAACTGTACAGATGATGTATTGAATAAGCAGAGTGCAACTACTAACGCAACCATATAACCCATAATAATAGACAAAAGTCACACCAAGTTGTTTAGCAAAGAAGTTGTACAGATCTCTAATTTGTCATATCCATTTTCAAATCATAATAACACATAAAAGGTTCAGCTTGCTGGCACTTTCGTTGCTCCTTAACACAGCCTTGTATCCACTGTTGTCAAAATCATGATTACAATCATAATGAGTTTCAAGCCATTTCTGATGCCCTTCACACCTAGGATAGGAGTAGGGTCGCTGAGATTAATTGTAAACTCTTGGGACTGGCAGGTATTTTTGAGTTCCTTGTCAGTTGGGTTGTGCAACATGGAAGAACAAATGTACCTCATGGGTCTTTTCTTAACATGATTTCTACTCTCTCCTGATTTTCTTAACATGATTTCTAATCTCTCCTGATTGTCAACTCATGAGGGACACACCCAGCTGATCCCGTCTTCTATCTCCATCCCAAAGCTCAGTTTCCATCGCCAGCTATGGGAGGCTTTGAACTTCTAATCCCTTGTGATCACATTTTGGTCTGTTCTTTGTGTTCACTTAAACAATGTAACAGAGAAAAAAGATCAGATCCTACTGCCAGTACAATCCAAGGATCCAATAGTTGCAAAACTGCAGGATTTACACCTTCCTACCCCGAGTATTCTAAGAATTTGGGGTTGGGCTAACTCATTCCCGAAAGCTAACTCATGAAGTATGGTTGCCCTCTACTTATATACACCGTTTTAGCCATATCACGCATGGATGTAGGATCTCCAACAAATATCATAAGCAGAACATAAACTGTTGGACAATTCCACCGAAGTAATTCATTTTTCAAATGTGAGTAAAACAGTGAGCAATCAGCTAAGCATACACATTACAGGCTACATCTAATTAAAGCATGTCAATCCACGAAGCAACCAGATCCACCTAATAAAGCAATAGATAAACTGTACCTGGAACAAACCTTGCACGTTGCAGCGAAACTCCAAAGATGGAAGGGCTATAATTGGAGGCATTGTAATAGAAATTCATAATCAACGCCTTGACGAACTCATAGTAAAGCGGCGAAACCTCCAAGTCATCCTCCACGACGAAAGCGAACTCGTGATCGGAACTGGGCCACCAGGCCTCCAGCCACTGGGCCTGCAGGCCCACATTGCCCGTTCTGTAATGCACAACCTTTTCCCCAAACTTCCAATCGAAGCCATCGACGAACTCCAGAATCCGATGCGCTACGAGGAGCTTGGAGTCGACGTGGGAAGCGTTGTCGGGGGCGAAATGGTCAATGTGGAGATGGAGGTGGACGCGGTCGGCGAGGTAGTCGGCCGCGGCGAGGGAGCGGAGGCAGCGGGAGAGCGCGGCGAGGCGGTTGAAGGCGAGGACCTTGATGACGAAAGTGAAATTGGGGGTTGGAATAGGGTTGGGGAAAGTGGAGGTAGGGTTGGATTCGAGGATTGAGGATGGGAGAGAGGAGGGGTGGAAGGTGTAGAAGATGAAGACGGCGAGGGAGATGAGGATCAGTGGGAGGAAGTGCCGTTTGGGTCCCACCATTGATTAGGGTTTCGGAGACCAAAACATTCATTCATGCATCATCGCCATAACACTGAGTGCAAGTTGGGGTTTTCCAGAACTGAAGGAAGAGGCAGATCTCAACGGAAACAGCAACGACGATGAACTTGTGAGACGACGCCGACCAAGCCAGCTTAAATACAATAAATATAATTTAAGTAATTTTTTAAATGGCCACTTTCATACTCGAAATTGTGAAGGGAGAGAACTAAAATTCCGATTTAGTCTTATACATGTAACAACTGTAACTATGTTCAATATGTCAAATTTGTCTTTGAAGTATATCACTTAATGTGAAGTTAGTGTTCCAAAAATACAATTTAATCAAAGATTGATTCCGCAAAACTTAGTAACGTTACATAATTATCGCACTTTTCATAAGAAATAATATTGCTCAACTTAAACAAAATTAAGTTAAAATATAATTCTTATCCTTCCATTTTTTTAAATTTACTACTTTAATCTTTTTATTTAATTGATACATTTCATTTCTCACTTTTAAAAAGTTTGTAATTTTAGACTTCATTTTTTAATTGAGATATTTTATTCTTTATTTTAAAAAATTAGTCATTTTAGTCATTATGACTAATTTTAAATGTTGATATCCCTCTTTTTTAAATTATTTAATTGTTAACAAGCTAGATTTATTAAAAATATATAATCAAATTTAAAATTAATAAAAGACTAAATCATATATTTTTTAAAAGTGGAGAACAAAATGTCTCAATTCAAAAATAGAGAAATTAAAATCATGAATTTTTAAAAATTGAAAGACAAATTGTCTCAATTAAAAAAATAAAAAAAAACTAAAATCATGAATTTTAAAAATACAAAGACAAAAGTTATATTTTAACATAAAATAACTATGGGTGATAAAGATTTCCCCAAGGTATAGCAATTGTAAGGCCATTTAGGCAATTGGTTTAGGCCTCCAAATTATTTAAGGCAAAAAATGTTATACTTTTTTAAAATATATTAATTAATTATATATTATATAATACTATTTTTATTATGAAGACTATAATTTTAAAATTTTGTTAATTCACCAATTGAAAACTTTGAAAGAATATGGATCTAGAAAAATATTATATTAATCTTGAAAAAATTTCAAGTTCAGTCAAGTATTATTCCTTCTATCTCAAATTATAAGATTATTTTTAGAAATTTATTTATCTCTTTTATAAGACCATTTTCTAATTTTTAGATGTATTAATTTTTTTTCCTACATATCCTTACATATTTATTCTTTCTTCAAATATTAATGAGAAATAATGTAGTGAATAAAGAGATAAAGAAAAATGTAATTTTAGAATGATAGTACAAATAATCAACAAATTTTTTGTAATTAACTAAATTAATTAATTTTCTTA